>CAIGRF010085776.1:0-18864 GCA_903798235.1 Fraxinus ornus
TATGGTACTCCAAGCAATTTCAACCTGTTCAGTCCTTTTTGTTTGAGTGGTTTCTATACCCCAAGATTCATCTAAGGCTTTAACACATTTTTGTTGCATTAGTAATGCCTTCATCTTTTTACTCCAGAGACTGAAGTCTTCTTTAGCATTCCATATTTCGATATCAATTTTTGTACTTGCCATAATGTGTATACAGAAAAATGCACACAAAAGTAACAAGTATGGTGAAAGTATAAACGAATGTATGAACAACATAGAACACCCCAAATGTTAAAGTGCATATAATACTCACACAACAGCAATTATGCACGCAAACAGAGTAAGCAGGTTGTCTCAAGTAACAAAACACGATGTCTAATAAATCGAATAACAAAACTAGAGGGTATTCTTGAAGAAACCGTGAAATCTTGTCCCCTCAGATTCTAGGGTTCTCACATGAAACCTTAGACAAAGGAAGATCAAAGTGGATTTTAACCAAGAGGGCTCAGATATCTAATAAATTTAAAAAATAATAACCAAGATAGGGTTTAAACATTCGTTACCAGACGTGTCTCAGTGCAACTATGTAAAATAGTGAAAACCAAACTATTTTACTTCCACCAAAAATCGAAGATCAGACCCCAATGATGCAGATCTATAAAGATCAGCAACTAGATCGTCAAGAATGCCAGAAAATATTCAGATCGAAGGCTTCCAAACACAGATCGATGCTCTGATACCACTGTTGGTATTAACAGTCCCAGAAATTACTAAGAACAACAAAAATAACAATGAACACAAATGATTTTTCACCCTTAGGCCTGGATGTTCACCAACTTAGCTACTCACCCGTTGAGCATTCGCCTAAGTGAATAACGCTCTAATCCACTAGATTTGAAGAATGTTTATCAAATAAAAGAATAAGAGACCCAAGAAACACTCGAATCAACCCTCAGCCTCAAAACTCTCATGTTTCCCCCTTTTACATGTTACACCAAGTAACCAACACTTCAGCTCACCAAGAATCAGAAGTATTACAAACTAGAGAACTGTAATCTACAATAGATATCACCAAGATCATCTACCTCACGATTACAGAGTGAAAACCAAGAGTTTTCACTAGAGAGAAAATACAGAAAATATCGAAGGAGAGAAAACCCTGGAAGAGGGAATGAATCGAATCATCTGTCAAAAGAAGAGTAGAGACTTATAGATTCATCATGCATCCAACGGTTGTGCCAACACCACGTGTCACAAGCTCATCCAACATTTTACAACAGCCAAAAACGTGTTTCTATAAAATGCGAGAATGTACAGTAATGGGCTACCCGTGTCACATTCATTTAAGAGCAATTGGGCTAACTGAATTTGGGCTTAAGTATCATAAGTATGTTAAACCCACTTCAACAGTGTTGTAATGATCTCTGAGGACTATTCTTTTAATTCTACTTGTCAACGTTGAACATGTGTTGTACATTATTATAAAATGTTTTATTAGTGTTGTAAAAGTAATACTTGAATATGTGTGAATGTTAATTAATTTAAATTTAATACTACGAAATATATACGTGACAATGAATGCTAAATTATATATTTGATTTCTAATTAAGTAAAGCTGAATGTTAATTAGTATACATAGACGTGACTAATGAAATATATTCTTGAATATGAAATTCTAATTAGCTTATAATTAGAATTAATAACATCGAAATACATAAATGAAGATAAATATATTAATTAAATGATGTGAATGTTAATTAATTTAGAATTAATAATCTGTCAAATGTACATGTGCATTGATGGTAACTAAATTGTTAGATAGAGTAAATACATATTGAAAAATGAAAAAGTAAAGTATTATTGAAATAATTGAATTATAGAAAAACAAAAATTAAAGTATTATTGAAATAATTAAATTATAGTAGAGTTAGAATCGTCCAAAAAATGATTTTCACTTGATATGATATTTAATAAATTAATTATAGATATGGTGATTAAGTGAAAACTCGACATCCAATTTGCAGTCTCTTGAGGATAGCCTTACCCGACGACAAATTCGTGGCTAACATTTGAGAAGAAGTAGAAGAATAAGAAGTTCTTTGCTTTTTATTAAGTCCCATTCTTTTTTTTTTTCTTCAAAAAATGCATTTTGCAACAGTGTTATAATGGAGAATGTTTTGTTAAAAAATAATAAATTTTTTTGGGTTTTTGTGTAATATTATTTTATTGAAAAATATATGGTTGAAATGAGGTCAAATCACTGTTCAATAATGCAATTCGAGGTAGTAGTTTTTCGGCTCCAATTGTAAAACTTTTGTAATTACATGCTTTGGCTCAACAGATTTATAGGTGGGGGCTATCTTGGTCCGGTCTCTATGTGGACTTGGCCAACACTGGCCAAGTAATATCAGAATGAAGATTGCTACAAATTGAAGATGAAAGGGTAAGTTGTCAGAATTGTGAGATATTGAGTGGAATAATTTGTAAAGAATAGGTGCTTTGAACCCTTTTTATTTTCTAATGCAATGGTTGCTCATGCCTCATGATCATCGATAATAAAGTGTGTGTGTATAAAGCATATGTAAAATTAGTAAATAGAGATTCTCCTACATGTCGATAAGAATATGTGAGTACGAAATTATGTGTCTATAGGACTAGACGACCTACTCTTTTGTCACTTGGAATTTTAGAGTGGCTTATGAGGTGGATAAAAAAAGTTCTATTGGCTCTAGTTTTTACGAAGGGGATGGATACAAGGTCTATCAACTATCGTAGGAGCTACGTTAAAATAAGGCTAGTTTGAGGGTATAAATGCGAGAAAAGAAAGTCAAGGGTGGTGTTAAGTGTCTTCTAGCTACTCCACGAGTTACATAATCATCTTAAATTTTAGTAGAGATGTTGACCACTACCAATTGTTGTTTAATGTCTTCTAGCTACTCCACGAGTTGCATGATCATCTCAAATTTTAGGAGAGATGTTGACCACTTACAACTGTTAAGACTCTACACTTAAAGCTTGTCTACTTAATTTTATATTTTTCTCCAATAAATGGAGTTCTTGTATCGTAATCAAGGTATGCATACATAGGCACTGTTTGGTCCCATTTTTCAAATTTCAATTTTTTTCCTTCAAATCATTTTTAACCACGCATTTTATGGACCCACAAACCTCAATTTTTCAATCACACATTTTATCAATTTTTGTCAAAATTTACTTAAAAATCTAATTCTTAGCTAAACCAAACGTGAACATAATTATATGCTCTACAAAATTAATTTATTTCCGATCAA
This sequence comes from Fraxinus ornus, assembly GCA_903798235.1. NCBI lineage: Eukaryota > Viridiplantae > Streptophyta > Magnoliopsida > Lamiales > Oleaceae > Fraxinus > Fraxinus ornus. The sequence continues at coordinate 3,270 of CAIGRF010085776.1, forward strand.
AACGCTGACAATGACATCGGGGGTATGGTAGGCCGAACATGCTTGCCAATGCTCTTTCTTGCAAAAACATGGTTTGATTTCAACTCGAAAATCAACTTGGACGTTTCAACAATCTTCGATTTCACCAAGAACAATAGTGTACAAACAGTGAAGCATGTTGGCTGTTGCTTATTTCGCTTGATGGTTATGAACTAAGAAGGCAGTAATGGTGTATCTTATTGACATGGGAAATGGAGCTTTATCATTTTGAGTGCTTTCTCACTCACTCATCCGACTATAATGGAACTATTATTCCAGTAGTGACAGTGTTAATCAATAGATCAAACACTCGTTCGCTCACACATTGGGGACACACATTTATGGTAGATTATGAAGAATGGTCATGACTTTCCTCATTTCAAACACCATCCAAGATATGCAACTTACAAGTGCAAACAAACTAAAATCACACCAACTTTCAGAAAATACACCACACGCGCGCGGATTTTTTCTCTCACAATAGGGAGTGTGTCTCAAATACAACAATTTTATGCCGATTCTCAGCATGATCAACAATTTATGATAAAATATAGCGGAATGTATTCTCAATTGCAACTCCGCATTCAACACATCTTACCAGCAAAGTTTCTTCTTCTGTGTAACAGAGAAACCGAAGACACATTAGCAAATGACGAGATCAGTAGACATAAATCGACATGCATGTGCATGCAAATGTAAGCATATATAGAATGCATTGATCTACGTGAGAATGGAAGAGAATGTGTGGGAGTGAGAGACTCGTAACATAATTTATGAACAGGTATTATAGATGATTTAACTCACCCGAAACTTGGCTTCTTCTTGACTATCTATATAAGCAAGCAGTTCTTCTTGCCTCATCAGAGCCTCATGTAGAGCCTGCTCAATAAAAACCCAACCAATCATCAGTTAAACTGCCTTCCAAAGATGTTGTGCAGGTCTATCTTATTCATACTAAATAACTTCGTACCCCCCACAGATCTATATTGATGGCCAGGCCATGGCAACAAGTACAAGGAAGAGAGAGCAACAAAATTCAGATGCGAGAAAGCAAACGAAGATTTAGTTGAACATGTGAAGTTCCATGCATGTACATATAATCAAAATAACAGTAACAATGTACCTTAAGTTTTTTCTTTGTCAAACATATTTGAACAAGTTACTTTGAGAATGCTTGCATGTACGTAAAAGTTACTTTTTCTAAAAAGTAAGGTTAGCGAGTTGCGTTAGTCAAAATGTTAACTTTGAAAATGACGTTTGACAGAATAAGTAATGTAAATTTTGAAAATAAAAAGCGCACAACAAGCAAGTTCTTTTTCCTTGCTTTAAAAAAAAAAAAAAAAAAGAGTACTTATTTTGAAAGTAACTCTTACCATCATGTCAAAATAAGTAGCTCATTTTCAATCTCAAACAATAAAAGAGATTATTTATTTTAAAATCTAGTACTTACAAGTGAACTTTTTAATCTAGTCAAACACGCTCTATGTAACTCATTTATTTTATTAGTTTTTTAAGTTGATAAAAACTAGTTAGACAATTTAGGTGCTACGCAATGAATATAGTAGGTAGCACCAAAAACAATAATAACTAAAATCCCAAGTAATAAGGAAAAAGTTGTGCCAAAAGAATCTGCCATTAGATGGTGTTCTCTTGGTTGCAAACGGAATATATGCCACACATAATATACCTTTTTGGTTGCAATTAACTCTGCTTCAAGGGCATCTACTCGGTAAACAGCAGCATTCAGCAGTTCTTCTTTTTCATGGGGCATTTCCAAAGGCTTTTCTTGAAGAGTATTCACCTTCTCTTCAAGTTCACCCAACTTTTTCAAGACAGAAGATAGGAGTTCCACCTCAGTAAATTCTGGAGTTGGCGAAGGGGGTCGAAATTCTTCTTTAGGGATCCTGTCTAATGCCGACTCCTGCATTTTTTCCTCAGGATGTGATAATGCACTGGGAAGTTTCCTGGTGACACGGCATGACACTGAACGGAAGAATACAAGAAGGGTCGTGAAGACTGCCACGATAACTGCCAAAAGTCGAGCATGAAGTCTTTTTGGTGCCTCTTGAGAATTGGGCGGCAGAAGCATATCTGAGTTAAGATTTCGGAAACAGATAAAAAGAATGAAATCGGTCAAGCTTTGATATTAGAACAGATAAACACAGAAAAAGGAATAGCATCAATAAAGCATTCAAGGTCATGTTCCTGAGTAGTACTGGCACGGCATATAGGTAAAAATTAATTCAAAAGTCATCTAAAATATAAAAATACATGCAAGTGAACAGATAAATGAAAGGAAAATTCAACCTGCAGCTCTAAGCAGAGACAGAGAAAAGGAGAGAGAATATCTTCCCATTGCCATGATGAATACTAAACTAGGCAAGTTTTATGAGTTTTATAAGACTCTTTTAGATGCAACAAAAGGAAATAAAGATGGTGAAGCATCACTTTGCAGATTAAAGAGGGAGGGGAGGAAATTTATTTCATGCCAAAACAGAAATTCAGCTGACAAAAATTCAGACAGTAATAACTAAAAATTAATTGAATAGATGAACATGTGAGCATGCGAAGATCGTAGGTTAATTCAGATATTATGTATGGAGACAAGTACTAAAATAGAACTTTTAATGTATCTAACCTGTAGAAATATAAGGTTTTGGAAGCGGTGCCTGTTTCTTCCATCCAGAATCAACAGCCTTGTCAACCATAGGAACATACTCATCATATCCTGATAAGTTACCAACATAGGTAGATTTTCCAGTAGCTTTAGCCTGAGAAAAAAGTACTTGAAATAATCAGAAGAGAAAAGTTTATATCTACATTACTATTCGTGTGGGATTGAGAAAGTGTCAACACTTTCTTATGCTGTGTGTATATGGTGAAGTTATCCCTTTCTTAAGTAAGAAAGATTGGATCTATAGGAAAAATCATTCCCTGCAAGAAACAAGTGTGCTTAGTTTTATTACATGAAAATTTTGGTACCTTATATTAGAAATAAAACGATCGACAGTATTAATGATTATTATCAAACAACTAATGAACTCTTGAATAATGTCATTTGACTTATATTAGAAATAAAACGATCGACAGTATTAATGATTATTATCAAACAGCTAATGAACTCTTGAATAATGTCATTTGACTTGAATTTCAGTAGCAAAAGATTGTGCAACTGACCTATAAAAATTTGATCTCAAATTTATTTTGCAGGAAACTGGACACCATTTTAGGGGTATGTACAATTGGTTTTATACCAAGCAAAGCAATGATAATTTTGCGCTCATGTTGCAAATAAGCAAATACTAACTGACCTACATCTATAAATATTAACAAGGCACCACAAATTAGACAATTGCAAAAGCTACCACCAGGAGGTTTCAATTAAGCCCTTGTTCGGCAAAATTAATAAATCATTTATAAATGGTCAAACTTAATTTTCAACCACACATTCCAATGGACCTACAAGTAGTATACACTTATCCACCATCATTTCTATCTATTTATAAATTAAACCGTTTATATATTATTCCCGGACGGAAGCTTAACTCGTACAAAATATTATTTTTAACTACAGATAATTAAAATATCTAGTCTTGAAGTTCATAAGGGTTAATCATACCTCCTCACGAACAGGAGTCAACCGAAGGTGTGAGTAATTCCTGATAGCTTTCGGTGAAGCAATATCTTCAGCTTCAGAACCAGACTCAGCAGTTGAGGTGTCACTGCCTTTTACCTGCTTCAACAAACAAATAAAAACAAAATCTCACTTAGAACTGAAATATTGGGTAGTACATGTGCCCAATCAAATAATATAAAAGACAGAGGCCATACAGTCGAGTAGTGGGGTTTAGCATAAACTATCATTCCCTCGCTGTTAAGAATTTTAACAACCTGCCTGGTACGTCGTGCTTCACCATCAAGTACCATCTGTAACATGATTTTGAGCCGTTGATTCTTTATAACGTGAATAAAAATTATAACAACAATTATTTATACATTTTTCAATGTAGATCAATTTAATAGTCCCCATGCTAATAAGGACCTTTAGTATCTCTGGATTTTTCCATGGCCCTTTATCAGACCGAAGGCAACCCCCTTGGTCTGCACAGGTACACGTTCCTCCCAAGAATTCTGGTAACTCACTGCACAAACAGACAAAATTTACTTCAGATCTCCAAAGGAATTTCAATGGTCATCTCAACAATGTTCCACTGTTTTTCACCTGGCATCTATTATTTCAAGCAACTTGTTCAGGTATTTGTTTCCAAGAACCTGTGAGATATTCCAGAATAACATAGATATATTAGTTAACGTCAGCCATTCAACCGAGAAAAATAATGCTTTTCCAGATGGAAAAAGGAAGAAATAGTAACCAACATACGTGTATCTTAGTGGTGGTCCTGGGATCAAGAAAACTCTTTACAGTACTCCACAGTAGCCTAAAGCCTGGACCAGCATTGATGATAAACATTTGATGAAGTGTCTGCAACATTTGGAAGACACATTATATTACTACCAAGACTACACAAAACCTGAAGTGCTGATCAAGCAAAAGAAAAGTTACTTCAGGATAATTATCGCCATCAATCTTCTGAAGTTGTGTAATGAGTTCCCGTGCACCCTTAGTAAAGTTTTTCAAGCCCTGAAATAAATAAAAAGATGCATAAGTAGAATCAATAAAACATATTCATCACTCTGATTGATTTATAGATGTGCCACAAATGTGAAAATTAAATAAATGAAAGCTGAGCAGCTATAACATACCACACCATGAACATCCAAAATTGTTGTACTTGAATCAATGTGCCTTTTCGCAGCAATTGTACAAGCTGGGAACTTAACAACAAAACTTCTCTCGAACTCTTTCACGTGGTATTTAACGTAACGGTCAATGGTTGTAACTTGCATAAGTTTGTTGGGGTCAACTTTTCCTAGTCTCTCAATGTACACAGGTCTTCCCTCTTTATCAACTCCATGATAACCATGGGGGTAATAATTCAAAACTTCATTATACTCTTGGAATTCAAAATCCTGGTGGAAGAAAGGAAATTAAAGAGGAAATATGACTGAAGCTAAAACTAGAAGAGTGAAGAGTAGAAGCAGAACATAATCGGGAGGTTTTACCCAAGTTACACATGGGAAAATTATTTGGTTTTACCTTCGCAATTGTGTCAGTACCAAAGTCTTTCCTCCATTGGATCATATCAGCCCACATCCGTTTTGCTTTTTCAATGTCAAATTTCCTTGCTTTCAAAAACCTGCAAGCATATTTTCTCAACACTTCTACAAAAGTCTGAATAGTTGCTGAATCAAAAGAGAAACAAAAATGCAGAACCTGACAGTTCTTGTCTTGCAGACATAACAAAACCATGCTTACATGCTTCATCATATACAGATATGAAGATAAGCGTCTTCCAAATATGTACTAAAATGTTTATAAAAAACAGAAAAACTATCCGAAAAGATTAAATGCAACCAACCCCTCAAACCTTAAACACCATGTACAATATAAGAAAAAGTGTAAAGTGATGGTTCCAAATCATAAATTGTCCTACTAAAGGAGGAAAGGGCGTCTAGTTACCTCCACTAAAATGAAGGAAAGTATCAGGACATATATATGATAATTCAGGATGCATTTTATATTTCCATCCATAAATGCGAGCATTTAACTAAAAGTAGCAAAAGTGATGTAAAAGAACCTCAACATCATATGATAATCATCAAACTTGTCTGGCAACAACTCATCTGACATCAAGGCATGCCGAAATGCCTCAACGGCTTGCAGCTCCTCATCATCCCGGATATCCTCAATTGAAACAGAGCTGCCACGAACATCGCTCTTTCTTCTACTGCTCTTCTTCTTGAGAGAATGCTTGAACTTTGAAGATGCGTTCAGTGCTTTCTTTTTAAGGGAACCAATTCTCGTCCTTCTTTCATCCTCAGAGTTCTCAAAATCAGATTTTCTCTCTCTTCTCTCATCATTGCCAGATGACCCCTCAAAACCTGTTCCATGAAAAACAAGTACACATATAAGAAAAATCACTTTGAGAGAAGAAATCTACAGCAATGATATGCATGATATTCCTGTTTGCTGCATTAACTAATTTGGCATTTTTATGCTCCAGATGAACTAATAGTAAATTTTCCTCTATGTATAATAACCAATTAGCTTCAGGGTATCAAGAAGTCTGACAATGGGTGGCCAACTGAAAAGAAATATTTTTCACATTATTTAACCATGTTCCGAAATTCAGGATTAACTGTTAGGAGTCTCCATGAAATACTTTCTTCAAGTTTTTTTTTTACTTATAATTACTTTTATTTAATATGAGCTGGCAATTAAAAAAAAAACAATTCTCTATAGGTATGAATTGAAAATAGTTTTGAAATTAGTGAAAAGATAAAACAAATCATAGACTTTTTTTCTTAATATGTTATATAAGAGTATCCAGTTAATAACAATAAATTCAACTGACACTGCAGTAGCTTTTTAGAATCATCAGCGAGGTGCATTTTTGCTCACGTGTCGTGTTCGTGTTCGGTTTAACAAAATCAGGCCACCGGTTTATTAATAAACTCTAGTTCTTGAAACATTCAAAACAATTACAAATATGATGAATTAACAATAAATGCAGCTGGAATTCAAAAAATAAAACCGATTGAAACAATAATATACCCTTAGATCTTGAAAATACCCCAAACATCAATTACGATAAATTAACCATAAATGCAGCTGAAGAACAACTACAAAAATAAAAAAAAAATCGATTTGAACAAGAAAATTAACTTACATGGCATGGCAAATAGATCCAACGGTCCTGACATCGCTAATTTTGCACACCACAGAACACTTCTCAAACTCTTGATGATCGACCGATAGATAGATCGATCGATCGATCAAGTTTTGCTGATTCTCTGTAGTCTTCTATACTGAAAACAAATCATATATTCAGCTAAACAAAAATTAAAACCCTAAAACTTTCAGAAACTGAAAACTCAAGTGGATATATTTAAGTAACAAACCGTGGAAAAAATATTACTAACGAGAATTGGATTGATCTGACGATAATAACGGCACCGAAAAATAGTGGAATAAAGTAAAAAAAAAAAAAAATCAAGAAGAAAAAGGAAAAAGGGCATTAATGGAAATAAATAAATTATACAACTAATACAAAAAAAAACGTGTATTTTTCCGAAGTTGACTGTCGGCGATTTTTAAAAAGGATTCGTGTTAGCATGACACGTGGCACCGAACAAGGTGTAGTGTAGAATAAAGAATCTACAGTGGTACTCGTTTCATATTAGTGACTGAAGTTTAACTTATTTCAATTTGGTCATTCATTTATTTTTTATTTCAATTTAATTATCCAACCTTTTTTTTAAAAATTTTAAAGATTCCACGGGATACATCTAATGCTCTGTTATTTGACACCGCATAGACTCGTGTTTCCAAAACAAAAAGTAAGATCAGGTAACACGACTTTTATGGCACCTATAAAAATTTGTGTTGCCAAATCATAAGTTGGGTCAGCGACATTGTTAGGACTTATTGATAAAATACAAGATATAGTCATATTAAAAAAAAAAAAAAAAACGTCATTCAAATTCTTTACACAAATTTCATTGAGGAATGGAACCTTACTGGCCCCCACCTCCCTTGCCACTGAGTTGGGTCATCAATTTATGTTGGGTAGATACAATGTTTTTTTCACAGAGATAACAATGGGCGGAACAATAAGCCCTGTTTGATTTGGATTAAAATTCAATTAAAACTTTAAGTTAAAATCAACAATTAATTTTAACCATACATTTTATGATATCCACTAAACAGGAATTGAAATAGAAAAAATATGCTAGTAGATGCGAATAGGTATATATTGTCGGATTTGAGAGCCGACGCTTTTATAGAGGATGAGGGACAGTATGTCACGTGGCAATGTAACGCTAAAGTGAACGAAATAAGGAATATACGGTGTCAAAATTCGCATAGATGTATTTGAACTCGTCGGAATTTGAGAACTTTTCTGAATTGGTTAAGGATGGGAATCAAGAAAATCTTTAAGAATTAATATACTTCTGAAATGATGGTTGATAAGGTTTGTTGACAATGTTTGAAGTGGAAAAATTTTGACAGTTGATTTAAAAAACAGTTTTTGAATTTTTTTGAAATCGATGAATATGATGATGTTAAATCATGATTGTCAACAAATATTATCAACCATCAATTATATGATTGAGTCTTTAAAGTCTAATTTTGTTTTTTTGTTTCATTTAGAAATTCTAAGTCAATGTATGTGAATATTTGATTATGCTCACAACTCACTAGTCTAGGAAAAGGAATTAGGCAGCTCATGGACCAATTCCTTTTTGAGAGAGAGCGAGAGAGCGAGCGCACCAAACAAACAAACAAAAAAGTGGGCAAAATCAGAGAGAGAACACCAAACAAACAAAAAAAGGGGGAAAATTAGATTCAGATGAAATATCTAGTGAAAACGAATAAAAATAAAAGAAATAAAACTATTCTAAACTTAAGGACCTATTTTGCAATAAAAGACCCATTTCATTAAGGGTAAAATTGACTTTTTAACAAAATTCTTTAAAACCCACTATTCATGGGTTATTTTGAAAAACCCCCCTTCAAATTCTTTACACAAATTTCATTGAGGGATGGAATCTTATTGGCCCCCACCTCCCTTGCCACTGAGTTGGGTCATCAATTTATGTTGGGTAGATACAATGTTTTTTTCACGGAGATAACTATGGGCGGAACAATAAGCCTTGTTTGATTTGGATTAAAATTCAATTAAAAATTCAAGTTAAAATCAACAATTAATTTTAACCATACATTTTATGATATCCACTAAACATGAATTGAAATAGAAAAAATATGCGAGTAGATGCGAATAGGTATATATTGTTGAATTTGAGCGCCGACACTTTTACAGAGGATGAGGGACAGTATGCCACGTGGCAATGTAACGCTAAAGTGAACGAAATAAGGAATATACGGTGTCAAAATTCGCATAGATGTATTTGAACTTGTCGGAATTTGAGAACTTTTTTGAATTGGCTAAGGATGAGAATCAAGAAAATCTTTAAGAATTAATATACTTCTAAAATGATGGTTGATAAGGCTTGTTGACAATGTTTGAAGTGGAAAAATCTTGACAGTTGATTTAAAACATAGTTTTTGAATTTTTTTGAAATCGATGAATATGATGATGTCAAATCATGATTGTCAACAAATATTGTCAACCATCAATTATATGATTGAGTCTTTAAAGTCAGATTTTTCTTTTTTGTTTCTTTTAGAAATTCTAAGTCAATGTATGTGAATATTTGATTATGGTCACAACTCACTAGTCTAGGACAAGGAATTAGGCAGCTCATGGACCAATTCCTTTTTGAGAGAGAGCGAGAGAGCGAGCGCACCAAACAAACAAACAAAAAAGTGGGCAAAATCAGAGAGAGAACACCAAACAAACAAAAAAAGGGGGCAAAATCAAGCAATCAAATGAGTCGATAGGTATCTACCATAGGAGTAGGATGCAACACATAAGAGAATTTTAGGAATCAATCGACATGTGACCGTAATTTACAATATAAAGAAAATTAGGTACGGAAAATTTTTTATAGTCCTTTTGACAAGGTTTCTATTTTTGTTTCTATTTTTTATAATAGAGTTTTTTGAGTAAGTTATCTTAGGCCAATTTTCTCTAAAATCTTTTTTAGCTAGACAAAGTATTTCTAGAAATCTATCCAAACATTTTCAAAAGTAATTTCTTAATATAAAAAATAAATTTTGGATAGATTTATTTAATTTTATTTCGAATGGTGATGAGAAGTAAATATAAACATAATCAACACTAAAACAACGTTAATTATCTTTATTAATTTCTGTTAACTTCAAAAAATGTGTCAACAGAATTCCGACCTCACATACACTCTGAACATCACGTTAGAAGGCAAATGTCGTCGGTCGAGCAAAGGGACCCTTTGCATTTTCATGATCAAATCAACGACCAGACGAGAGATAAAGAGAGTGCAAGAGAGGTAGATGGGATTTTGGATAGGTTAAAAATGCATACCTTATGTAAAATGGATTCGGGGGAGAGAGGTGGGGCTAATGGGTCGAGTTCCAAATCTAATACAAAGTTATTTAATTAAATATGCACAATCAATTGAATAATTGATGTTACATCGACATATATGAAACCCCCTCCATCATGTGTATGCAGCGTAATTTACAAGTGTAACAATAGTCCTTCAAGTCTGAGTTGTACATTTATATGCGGGTCGGATTTTGAAATATAAGGAATTGTCTCGAAAATATCTGTGTGAGCCTGAATAAGCGAGGACTGAAAAATATCACATATAATTTATTAAAATTTCGACAGCATCTCTTTTGTAATATGGATTAAACCAACCTATAATACACTACAATATATTTACTGCACATATACAAAATAAATCTGGGGTTCATTTGCGCCTCAAATTATTCATGATGATAAAGTGAATAATGACATATCAAATTTCTCCAAGATATAATATGCAAAGATCTTATCATGTATCATAGTACATCATATGCTGTCGATCATAAAATGATAATATAGATAACGTGGCATACGTACTTGTTGTAACGAAAATAGTGTCATGACATGCTAACAATGAAGTGGCATGTGTACTTTGGTAGTAATAATATAATGTATATGCTAACAGTAATAATGTAATGATAAAAAGATGCTTGTATCACAATAGTCTCAAGTCTGAGTCGAATATTAATGTGCGGGTCAGACTTGAAATATAAGCCACTATGATAAAGTTGATGCAAATACAAGACTGAATATATAAGCAGTTGTGATAAACTGATGCAGAGGTGATGCTTTAGCAGTGGAGATGCTCTGAACATAAGTAGCAAAGGCAATGCTCTAAATGTGTAAGTAAAAGAAATGCTCGAGATAAAAGTAGCAGAGGTGATACTCAGGACATAAGTAGAAGAGGCGATAATCTGGATGTATAAGTTGCAGATGCGATGCTCTGGACATAAGTAGCTAACATCCTTACATGGGGATAGTGCATCTATGTCAAGGACTTCCTCTATGGTATTTGATCCAGCCATTGAAAGCTTCGTCTTCGCAAGTATTGTGGTGGGCACACCCCTTTCCTTATGAAACAATAAATAATATAAGCTCTCCAAAAATAAGTATATGTGACATGGCTGAAGTAATAGTAAAGCTCGGAAAGATAGGCAACTGTAATGCAGACGATGCAGAGACATGATGAGGTCTCCGAAAATAGATATAGCTGTGTTATCACTAATGTAGAAATGTTGCTCTGAGTATATAAGCAGCTTGTGATAAGCTGATGTAGAGGCATGATAAGCTCTCTTGAGATAAATGCAGTTGTAATGCGATATCTCGTATGGTGAGGTATCTCGCAGAGAGAGGAATGAATATCAAGCTGGTGGTTTATTTCGAATTATCGAAGTCTTATAAGTTGGAACTGAAAGGACGAGGTCTTACGATTAAGCTTGACAATAGTGAAAGGCAAATAATAAGCATCTCGCAAAGCCAAGAATAAGTATCTGGCAAGGCGGTGAATAAACATATCGCAAATAGCTCTCGAACTATCAAAATCTTAAAAACTGGCCTCGAAATAATGAGGTCTTACAGTTAGCCTCGAAGATAGTAAGAGGCGAAGAATAAACATCTCACGAAACGGGGATAAACATCTAGCAAATGGCTCTCAAACTATCGGAGTCTTATAAGCTGGTTCAGGTAGACGAGGTATTACAGCTAGACTCGATGATAGTGAGAAGCGAGGGATAAACATCTAGCGAAGCTCGGAAGCATCTGGCGATGATGCGAACCTACGTAACAATTGAAGCTACAAAACACAAAACACATGATGGATTAGATCAAACCCAAGAAAACCAAAAATCAACATTTGAAAGCTCGACTCAAAAAATTACTGAACTAAAGAGCCAAGACAATCGCCAACAATATTTTGACCTCGTGATCACAAAACTTATAAACCTTACTTAAATTGTTGAACCCCACAAGAATTTAATTTTTGATAAGTTCAAAATTAATTCAATGAAGAACGAGTTGAAAATAACATGTCTCGCAATCTCTCTCAAATTATGGGTTATTACAATGAATAGAACGAGTTCTATTTACATGGAACTCATAAAACCTAATTAAAATAAAACTAATATTCTAAATATCAAGAATTACCATAAAACTAGAGTTTTAAATAAATTAAGATTCTTTCCAAAATTCGAAAAATTTTGCCCCAGATTTGTGCTATGCGATCGCATAACAATCATCTTACCTTCAAGTTTTGAGTTCTTGATTGCAATGCATTCCAACTTGTTTTCGCTCACATGCCCAACGTAGAACTTGGTCCTTGGCTTGTTAACTTCACTATCTGACTCCATAGCTTAAATAAGTGATTGCATGACTTCATTGACTTTATTTGATCTCGAATTTGCCTTTAATCTCTCCTCAACGTACATCGAACCATTTATAGCTTGTTACGTTCTTGGATCCCATCAGACGAGGCATGGAATAACATCATGTGATTAGCTCTCGAACTATTAGAGTTTTATAAATTAGCTTCTGATAGATGATGTCTTATAGTTAAGCTCAACGATAATGAGAGGTGAGAAATAAACATCTCACGAAGTCAGGAATAAGCATTTAGCAAGGCGGGGAATAAACATTCTGCAAATAGCTCTCGAACTATCGAAATCTTATAAGCTGGTCTCGGATAGACAAGGTCTTATAGCCAGGCTCGACGATAATGAGAAGCGATGAATAAAAATCTCGCGAAGCGGGGAATAAACATCTTGGGAATAGCTCTCGAACTATCAGAGTCTTATAAGCTGGCTTCAGGTAGACGAGGTTTTACAGCTAGGCTCGACGATATTGAGATGTGAGGGATAAACATCTCACAGAGTCAGGAATAAGCATCCAGTGAATAGCTCTACATCTATCGAAGTCTTATAGCTGGTTTCGAATAGACGATGTCTTATAATTAGGCTCGATGATAGTAAAAGGTAAGGAATAAATATCTTGCGAAACCAGGAATAAGCATCTAGCAAGGCGGAGAATAAACATTCCACGAATAGTTCTCGAACTATCAAAGTCTTATAAGCTGGCATCGGATAAACTAGATTTATAGTTAGGTTCGACGACAACGAGAGATGAGGAATAAACATCTCGCGAAGTCAGGAATAAGCATATGGTGTGGCGAAGAATAAACATCCCGCGAACAGCTATCGAACTATCGGAGTCTTATAAGCTGGTCTTAGATATACGAGATCTTATAGTTAGGCAAAAAAGCTTGCCGACTCGGGCGGCTCGAGGTCGGCTGGGGAAAAGCCCGTGCCGGGCCGGCTCGAAGCTCGATTCCACCGAACCAAGGCTCGAGTCGAGCCCCATTTCGGGGCATCGGCTCGAGCCCGAGCTGGCCCGTACGAGCCTGTTCGGATAAAAAAAAAAGTTAGTAAAAATAGCTGCCTGCAAGTGCATGCAACTATAAAATAGTAAATATAATACTCCAAAAGTAGTAAATATAATACTTTCATTTAATACAACCAAACTTTGTTTTACCAAAGTAATCTTATGTAAATCCTACAAAAAAATATTTAGTGGATAGGGTGCAACTCAATTAGGTCCACTGCCTGTTGGTTGATGTAATTGTATCACATGGACCAAACCTTGGACTTCCTTGAAATCAACACAAGACTTTGTAAAACCAATATCAAATGGAGATCTTTCTCATAAGTAAACAATTTGAATTCTTATAACTAATAGTTGTATTGCTAAATTGTAGAATCTAATTATTCTCGTTGTGTTAAATGAGTACGTGGTTTAAATAGAGGGTGGTAGCAGGTCCCAAACCCAGATAAAGGAGGAGTGTTTTAACTTTTATTTAATTTATAATACGTATAAATTATACAAATTTAAAATCTTTAAGCCAAAAATTTAGATTTGACACGAAACGAAAAAAAATAAAATGAGTCGGCTCGGGCTCGGTCTCAAGCAGGCCGAGCCTCGTTTTTTTGGTCGAGCTTTTGCTCGACTCGGCTCGAGCCCAAAAAAATCTCGGATGTATTTGGCTCAAGCCTAGCCTGAGCCCAAGCTTCAAGTTTCGGCTCGTTGACATGGCTAAGCTCAAAGATAGTGAGAGACGATGAATAAACATCTCGCAAAGTTAGGAATAAGCATCGATAAGGTGGGAAATAAACATCCAGCAAATAGCTCTCAAACTATTGAAGTCTTATAAGCTGGTCTTTGATAGATGTCTTATAGTTAGGCTGATGATAGTGAGAGGCAAAAAATAAATATCTCGCGAAGCCAGGAACAAACATGTGACAAGGTGGGAAATAAGCATCCCACAAATAGCTCTCAAATTATCAGAGTCTTATAAGCTGACTTCGGATAAACGAGATCTTATAGTTAGGCTCGAAGATAGTGAAAGACGATAAATAAACATCTTGCGAAGCCAGAAATAAACATCATGCGCATGGCTCTCGAACTATCGGAGCCTTACAAGCTGGCATCAGGTAGACGAGTCTTATAGTTAGACTCAATGATGAGGTTTTAGAGCTGCCTCGAATAATATAGATAATGATCATCAAGACCTTTGAATAAGAGAGATCCAAGCTGGGAACTTTTACAAATATTTAGCATGCATTGTAACAACCTTGTTAAATTTTCTCCCTCCAGGTGACAATTTTTTATGTCAAAAAATACATGTGCAGTCCATTTGAGAGTCCAGCAGTTTGAATACTTTAGACCATAAGAATTTATGGGGCCTAAGGAAAATAAATCTGTTTTCGGCAAATATTTGGCCCCATCTCTCACTTGAGTCCATCATTAAATTGGGTCGAATTGGGGGACCCATTAAATAATTTCACTCTATGCAATCTGTTTCAAATAGAGGTCCATTTTGCCTGCAAAATTTAGATGGTGTTTGGTGTGGATTAAAATTAGATTTTTAGTAAATTGTGATAGAGGTTTTTGAAATGTGTGGTTGAAAAGTTGTGGGACCCATGAAAAATGTAGTTTATATTGATTGTTTGACTTTAACTCGGATTAAAATTTTTAATCTGTACCAAACATGGCCTTAACTTCTTTTCACGTTAGATTAGAAAGGCGAAAGAATATGTTAACCTGCAAAAAGCTATAGTAGACAATACACGAGGATTGGGATTGCATGCCACCACCAAAGAGTTGTCTACATCAACATTAATTGTTATGCTTATGCCACATAATTTATAGGTGTAACAATTTCAACATCCAAGTAAGGATAGCAAAATGGATCGTCGGCTCGAGCGCTGCCCAGAAAAGTCCGAGTCGGGCCGACTCGAGGCTCAGTGGGGCCAAGCCCCATTTTGAAGCGTCGCTCGAGCTAGCCCGACCCGTGAGCCTAAAAAAAAAAAAACAAACAAACAAACAAACTTGTCTGCCACATCTTTTTCATAATTTTTTTTATTTTTTCTTTTCATTTTAACTGTAATTTTTTTTATATATTAATATTTAGTTATTATTTATAATACATATAAATT
>CAIGRF010085843.1:0-15918 GCA_903798235.1 Fraxinus ornus
TCGTAACGTTTGCTTAATACAAGGGTGAAATGCATCAAATTGAAAGAATATATTTGTGAATCAACATGCTCCTCAATATGAGTAGTCATTTGAATTTACAAATTCCAAAAAAATTCATCGGCTTAAATCAAACAAACTTGCTAAAAAAATATGGTGCAACCTCCTACTTGATTTTCCTATGAGTTGTCATATATTTACACCAATTCCATCAAGCCCCTTGCATAATGCTAGCCAATACTTTTCTGCAACCATGTGGACCGTTAATAGTAACATCATCTATCATGACAATTAGCGCATACCATGAGAATGTAATTATACTACTTATACGAAATTACTATCCTCCATTAAGGTAGACATTGCGCATCTGAATCGAAACAATTAATCGAGTCTATTCCACCATTTGAACCATTTAATTTAAATAAAAATAGGGAAAATTTCATATCTATTCATCAAGAATAGAATTTCAAAAATATCAAACTTGTAAAACTTTTTCAAAAATTAGGTGACAAATCAATTTATATTTTCTATAAAATAATATAGATTTATATTAGAAAATATTGTTACTTAAATTAAGGATAATATGGAATATATTCTCTCACCCCATCATTCCCAAAATTAAGTAATCAGTTATTTCTTTTCAATTTTCTCTCACCTGCACCGATCTTATCTCACCTTCCAACTGAAATCTCAATTTTCCATCTTTTCCCACATTCGAAGAAAAGAAATTTCTCATCTTTTTAGGCACAAATAATCCGGTGATTGGAAATATTTTCGGGCGCAAATAATTCGGTGATTCCAAATAATAGAAATATTTTTTTCGAATCCGATTTTAATTCGATGAAAGTTGCCGAAATGCAATAGTCAAAGAATTCGAAGATTGGAATCTCTGTATTTCACTGTGAAGCGACCATAAAGTCATTTTTCTTTCGTTTTATTCACAAACCGTATATTTTTTAATAGGTTGAATTGAAAAATTATTCAAATGAGATTTATTCTTGATCTGAAATGTTGAATTCATTTTGTGATATAAAAATTAATAATTTCTGTATTTAATAAACATCACTGTGACCTATTGACTGTGTTCTGTGTTATATGTGCACAACTTCAGCGACAATTTCTGCAGCAAAAGAACTGACACTTGTGGAACGGTCAAAAAAATTGCATATGCAAGACCAGTTCATACGTGAGGGTTGTCACACCAATTCACGAAATAATATGTTAAAAGACTCATTGATCAAATTTTCAAAACGAGCATTTAAATAATTCACGAAATTATAGCAATTAACATCAAATATTTGAAACTGAGTTAAAACGTAATTAATTAATTGAGTGATTTGATCAGAAAATGAAGATGCAAATAAAAATATTGTCAACTAAAAATTAAAGGGGGCCAACACAAAATAGAACAAAGCAACACAACCACCAATAAAATATAGGAAATAATTACCAAAAATAAGAAATTTTGGATAAATTGATCTAAAAATTTAGTCAAAATGCGAGAAAATTATTAGAAGGAAAAGAAATTTGTAAATTTGAATTAAAATCTAGATTTAGTTGTCAAATGAATTGTAATGGACGATCGATGAATATAGTTTCACTACAGTTCAACGTTTCACCCAATTTAAGAGTCGTACATTAACAATTATTCAATAGTGTATTGTGATGTGACACAATATAAATAATTATGTGAAAATTGATGCACATGTAAGCATGATTGTAACAGGTTATCCAAAATTGTAAACTTCTCTCTATAAATTCTTTCTTTGCCTTTACTATTTCTGCAGCCAAAGAACTGACACATACGAAACGGTCAAAAATTGCATATGCAAGAGCAGTTCATTTGTGAAGGTTGTCACACCAATTCATAGCCTCAGGGGCCCAAATTTCTTTGTATTTGGAGGCAACAAGGCAATAAGCATCGTCGTTGATGTTGTCTTTACCTCGAGATAGTGAAAGATGCTCCAAGAAAAATATAATAACGAACAATGAAACAAATAAGACATGTAATTATGCAAAAGTTGCTTTCATAATATTATACGAAAATGAATAAGATATCACAGAGTTAAATCTAAGATAATTTGAATACAGTATTCCTAAGACTGGTGTATCAAAGTTTTTCTTAAACCCTACTAAGCAAAATAAACGATACATATATGCCTCTTAAGATGCAAAATTCTCACTTCGTTTTCATCCTCCTACACTTCAATAACGTTGGAGTCACCGTGTTTGAGAGCAACCAACTCTTCCGGGAGTGTTCCTTCCTCCTAATAAACAAAGACAAGGAACAAATTATAAATTGACTAGAAGTTAGGCCACTTTCAATTGTCGACCGCGAGTCTTAATTTAAAAAGAGAGAATAAATATTATGTACCTCATGATGAGTGGAAAAATCCCAGAATGGAACCCCAAAGTACCAGAGTCTAATGCTCCTAAAACCTATTGAGGAGACCAATAATACGATCCAGGAATAACATAAAATGAGTGTTCTTACGGTCTCCTCATATTCATCAGGCTCGTGTGCACCATCAGATGAGATAAATCTTGGTAATGCAAATCTATACATTAATATCACAGCATCTGTACCAACGAAACCATCCACGTGTGGGCTGCCACTCTTGAGGACACCCAATATTAATGCTTTGACTTTCACTGTCAATGTTTTTGTTGCCAAAATGAATGGCCTGCCAGTACTCTTGAAGACACTCACCATCAATGCTTTCACTGCCGGGAGTGTTCCTTCCTCCTAATAAACAAAGACAAGGAACAAATTATAAATTGACTAGAAGTTAGGCCGCTTTCAATTGTCGACCGCAAGTCTTAATTTAAAAAGAGATAATAAATATTATGTACCTCATGATGAGTGGAAAAATCCCAGAATGGAACCCCGAAGTACCAGAGTCTAATGCTCCTAAAACCTAGTGAGGAGACCCAGAATATGATCGAGGTATAACCAGAAAAAAGGAGCGTTCTTTTAGTCTGCTCATCTTCATCGAGCTCGAGCTCGCGTGCACGAACAGGTGAGATGAATCTTGGTAATGCAAATCTACACATTAATATCACAGCATCTGTACCAACGAAAGCATCCACGTGTCGGCTGCGACTCTTGAGGACACCCAATATTAATGCTTTGACTTTGACTGTCAATGTTTTTGTTGCCAAAATGAATGGCATGCCAGTACTCTTGAAGACACTCACCATCAATGCTTTCACTGCCAAGATTTTTAAAATTTTCGTAAGCTACAATAGATACTAATCCTATAATAATCAATGGCTATATTTAAGGAATTCATAAGTTTCGAGAGAAATAACAAAATCTAATTTTACAAAACATCTCTCTCATTTGGTTTTTGTGAAGTTGGCCCTGTGTTTTTAAACTTTTTGTAAGCAACAATATATACTAACCCTATAATAACAAAATGCTATATGTAATTGATTTAAGTTCCAAGACCAATGCTCATCTTATATTAAGTGTACCGATAATGTGTTATAAATTCATTGATGGATTTTAAAATTAATTCAAATGTTGAGGCTCGCCATAAATTTATCCACCAATGGATTATATGACACGTAACCGGTGCTTAACATAAGATGATCACCAATGCTCAATACATCATTCGTGTGTTGTGTGTGTGTGTACAAATCTGCCATCGGAGTAAGCCATCTTAGTTCAATAGGTTAGGTTTTTCACACACAGATAGGTTTCGACATTGTAATGTCACACCCTTGTGAGTCCTTACTTTGCTTTTGATACTGCTACTTATCTAAATTATTTGCTTAATATAAGTGACTCATCTTCTCTGTGAAAATTCATATGAAGCCAACTCATTTATTCATGAAAAGCTCAGCAAAGAGGTCATTCGATCCCAACCATTTAACATATAAAACAAACCAAGACTGAATTAAGATTTGATTCATATTGTTTAGGCCAGAACTAATTAATCAATGTAATGAATTTTTTGCTGCCCGCTTCCCCTTGCGGGCCTTTCTGGATTATGGGACTCTTTAGTTAGTGTCGTTCACGCTAGTAGTCCATGAACAATAGGTCTTAAATGGATTATTATTAATGGCGGTAAAGTGAAATAAGAAAGGGACCGAGCTGACTGATTATTGCCTTTTTAGCCTTTATAAAAAGGAGCAGAGGATTTTAATCATCTTAACTAAAGACATCAAACCATAGAAAGCGAAGGTGAGAAGAATTCGCATACGAAACATTGACCAAGATGCATTATGAATTTAAAGACAAAAGAGGAATATTTTGTTAAAAAAAATAAAAAATTAGATTATTGCTCCTTAGAAGAAAAATTAAGAACCACAATACCCATCTAAATTCTATCTTATTCTTAAAATGGAAAAAGAAAAACGTCAATTTAACTCAAATAAATAAAGCATAGTACAAAACTGTGAAGAATAAATTACTTACAACCCATTTGATTTTTTTTGAAGTTGGTCTTGTATTTTCCTGCTTTAAAGATTGTACATTAAACCAGAAAATAAAATTAGACAGAACTAAAAATACCACAATAGAGAAAGAAAAAAAAAAATTGAATGTCAAATTTCAAACGAAATATTTCTCTACAAAAACAATCCAAACTACTGAAAATTTTAAAAAACCTAGAACAAAGATAAAAGAGAGGAAACTCACTTGGATGGAAACTGGTTTTTCTCCCCAAGAACAGTTACCTAACTGGCAGCGACCGACAAGGATTGCGGAATGTGCCGGAGATTTTGACGAGGAGAGATGGAGTCGGAGAGGCGCTGGTAATAGTGAAGCAGAAGAGAGAGTTTTGGGCGCAACTGCAATAGGAATAGGACAAAAAAAAGGACACAGATGAAGCAGTGTTTCTCTCTCCTTGCTAATATATAAAAATTGATAGACTTCGTTGCTCTTTTCATATGTAGTAGTAGAAAAGAATCAAAAGAATAGAGGGATTATTAATTTCCTAGATCAAGTGATTAACTACAATTTTATTTCCAATCAAAATAGAGTCCTTAACGAAAATTACTTCTCCAATAATTAGATATATCCTAATTAAATATTAACATGTGGGCTATAATGTATAATGCAATAGGAATAGGACAAAAAAAAAAAACCCACAGATGAAGCAGGCCTGCAGGCGATAGGAAATTGTGTTTCTCTCTCCTTGCTTTTTAGACGATAGAATAAATAAATATATAAAAATTGATAGACTTCGATGCTCTTTTATATGTAGAAAGAATAGAGGGATTATTAATTTCCTAGATCAACTACAATTTTATTTCCAATCAAAATAGAGTCCTTTAACGAAAATGACTTCTCCAATAAATATTCAAATAATTAGATATATCCTAATTAGATAGTAAAAACTCAAGCCTGTAGCATTTGTCTAAATCAATTAAACTACTATACATGTTCTAAGTTGGCCAAATTATCCAAAAAGCGATAACTTTTTTACTGCTATGTATACAACTTTAGATTTCGTTAACAAAAACCTTATCCATCTGAAACAAAATATAAATGCCAATAAGTATGAGCACAGTCTCTAGAAATTTGTACCTGAACACTACTCTTCTTGATTGTGTGCACGTTGTCAAGCACCCACCTTGATTAATTATTGATGAAAAATAATTAATTAATTAAAAAACTTGCTTGATTAAACAACAAATGGACACTAATTCTCAATAAGTTTTGATTGATCTATTTAACAAATTAAATAATGGTTTTTGCAATAGTTAAGGAATTCATGGCACGGGGTACAAACATGGGCGGACCCGGGGGGTTGGGGGGTCACGTGATCATGAGGAAAGAAAAATCTTAATTCATTAGCATTGAATGATAAAAATGACGCAGTACGGAAAACACTACACAATAGCCTGCAAAATAATATTTGAAAAGGGGCCACCGACACGTGGATTGTGAAACCTTAAAATTTAAAAAACCTAATACCACCTTGTCCTTATTTGAAAGTCCAAATTCCATTATTTCCATATATAAATTTCATGAATAATAATGTTATTTAGTTTTATTGGGGTTGTAATTTCAATTAATCAGTTTAGATAGTATTGATGTGATATTAAGGGTGTGTTTGATTGTCAAAATAGAGTCTTTAACGAAAATTACTTCTCCAATAAATATTAAATATTTAGATAATTTAAAGCGGCTCGAAATTTATTTTTTCAAATCAAATAAAATAACTTCAATTTTTGAACCAAACCACAATTTTTGTTAGAACATAAATATTAGTATCATTACAATTCAACAACATGAAAGAAATTATTTAATTCTAACCTCTTAGTCAATACTAATTAGCGTAATATCTCCGGTTATAATAAATGATTCATTCTTTGCATAAAAATAAAAATATAACAAAATGAATTTATTAATTATAATCAAAAAATATAAAGCAATTAATAAAAGAAAATGAATAGAGAGATCAACTACGATACTACATGCTACAATTTTCCTTGAATCATCAAATTTCAAATATTAATGAATCACTATAAGTTTCATTTTAATATGCAATCAATTTTTAGTATAAATCATCATTTCAACAATCTTTGCACTCAATGAACTCATATAGAATAAAGAATTTGACAACTAGGAATTAAAAATAAAATCTAGCACCAAGTTAAAATAAATAATAAATTGAGTGATCTAATATAGAAATTGAGATGCAAATAAGAAAATGTTGTTTAATTAAAAATTTAAGGGAGTTCCACACAAATTAGAACAAAACAATACAACCACCCATAATTGAAGAGTTTCATTTCAACAAGAAACTTAATGCTTACTTCAATTAATTAGCTATACATTTGAAGAGTTTCATTTCAACAATTTGAATTAATTTATTGAAGGGCAAATCAGACATTATAAAATATTGATGAGGATATTTTCGTTCAAATATATTTATATGCTATAGATAAAAGATTTTAATAAGATTATTTATATAATTCAATAATTTAAAATCTAATACTTAAACAATTAAATTGTACTTGCTTTTGTATTCTTCGAATCACTGATTAATAGTTAATACTATATGATACTTAACAAGTGATGTTGAATTCAAATTTATTTTAAGAAAAATGTTATGGGTACATAATTGTACCCATATGGACACCCGGCACCCCCCCTATTGGTGGGGTGCCTATGGGCCTATATGATACTTAACAAGTGATGTGGAATTCAAATTTATTTTAAAAAAAAATGTTATACAGACACTCCACCAATAGGGGGTGTCGGGTGTCCATTATGGACATCTATATGGGTACAATTATGTACCCATAGCACATCCCTTATTTTAATATAATACTATAACACTAAAATAAGAGGAAGTTGGAATTTTTATTAGGATAGCAGTGGACACGTGGAATCAATTTGAATAGTTTTGTAACAAACATTAAAATTTATAAATGCTTGTCTTATCGGAATGTCTCCAAGAGACTCTTTAGACATGAGATGTTCTCTATTTTAAGGAGTCAACATTTAAAATCATACTGCAAAAAACTCTTTAAATTAACATTTTAATTTAGAGAGTGGGTTTGACTCTCCAAATTTGAAGAGCCAAATCCACTATCTATAATTAAATACAATAAAAAAGTTTCAATTTCAATGTAGGAAAGTAATAAAATAATTTTAAAAAAAGTTAGTTAAAATAAAAGATAAAGAAAAATAATAAATATTTTTTAGGAGTAGTAAAATTAAGTGTTAAATATAAAGAGTTTGTTAGAGTATCTCCAAGAGACTCTTTATTTTTAAAGAGTATATTATATCATTTGGAGAGCATCTATAAATTTACAGAGTTGAAATTTTGAAGTACTCCAACAAGCTTTCTATATTTAGCACTTAATTTTACTATTCCCAAAAAATATTTATTATTTTTCTTTATATTTGATTTTAACTAGCTTTTCTTTGGATTATTTTATTGTTTTCCTACATTGAGAATTGAAACTTCTTGAATGCATGTAATTATTAAAGAGTCTCTTGGAGCATGATTTTACATGTTGATTCTTTAAAATAGAGATCACCGCATGATTAAAGAGTCTCTTGTAGATGCTCTTAGAGTACATTAAAATTTCAACTCTCTAAATTTATATATGCTCTCCAAATGATAGAATATACTATTTGAAAATAGAGTCTCTTGAAGATGCTCTCATATTTGCATGAAACATTATTTACTTGCACAAGTATGAAATAAATGTGAAGGTAATTGTAACGTGTGGTCGAAAATAAAGTTTAAATATTTATAAATTATTTATTAAATTTTAAGCAAATGAGTACGTAGAATATGAGAAGTGATAAATGGAGTAGAGATTATGACATGTATCCCAATGAGAAACAAAGGAATTTCGTACGGGTACAACTTTTATCTGAGCAAAGTGAAAAAAAATTACAATCTTTTACACATATATTAACTTATTTATGAATTAGGTAAATTGATAAATAAAAAGAAATTGTATCGTAGTTGTTAATTTGTTCTCATTCAAGAGGCGGTTGACAATGATAATATTCTTATTGTAACCAGAATAATGGCAATTGTGATGAATTCCATATTGCTACAGTCGTCCTTAGAGAAAACTAGGTCTGCAAACAAGCGTTTAGAGTGCGTTCTCTATGCTATAGATTATTGAACCGTATATTCGACAACGAGTCATTCAACATCCTGGAAAATGAGAGTTGCGATATTTGGCAGTAGTGAAATTGGGATAGGAAATCCACTATTTTCTATTAAATCAGGGTAAAACTAATGATTCTTTGAATCTTTTGATTTATGAACTTTGCATTTGTATCTTTAAGTAGGACTGTTATACCTTTTTTAGTGTACGGATTATGGTGATGTAATGAATAAATATATGAGCGAATAATAGATATGATATTTATGCCATTTTACTCATGCTTATTTAAGTAAGAGCCTGTTTGGTAGAGATTTAAATCGGATTAAAATTGAAAAATTAGTCGTTATTGTTGACTTTTATTAGACGGGTGAGAACCAATAACGGCCATATTTTCAATTTTAATTGTTACCTAACATGTTCTAAATAAGTAAATTGTGGTGCACTAAACACTTATTGTGGTGATAATATAATAAGAGGAAATTAGGCCATGTACACTTTTTTTTTACAGGGTTTTGATTAATAACCCTTAAACTAATTAAACGTTTTAATAAAGTATTAATTACATCCTAAATCGTGAAACCAAACTCCAACCTATACGATCACTAAATCAATACAGGAATTAAAGCATAATCAATCACTAATTCATTCCCAAACACAAGCAAATCATCGCCGGAAACGACATCTCCCTCCTTACAATTAAATCGCCCTCCTCCACCAATGAAGCAAATTATAGCGGAGTTGCGGAGAAGCAAATCACAGCAGAGACGAAGAGCGGAAGCAAGGTAGCACTTTTGAACTCCTCCAACACGAAGCTGGTGAAACTTGGGTGATCGATTTATTTCAATCCTGCTTTTAGAGTTGTACCCATCTGAAGCCCTTCTTCAATATTAGAATTGAAAGCAGAGACAACCATGAGAGCATCACCATAGTTTCTCAAGGAACTCACTTCCTTCTCTCGTTGTGGAGAGTCCATAAGTGGAGAGGCAATAAGTGGTCTGTGTATGATGGAATTGTAGGATTATTTTGAACTGTGGGATTGATTTGGTGATCGACTTGTTGCAATCCTGCTTTTAGAGCTGTACCCATCTGAAGCCCTTTTTCAATATTAGAATTGAAAGCAGCTGCAACCTTGCGAGCACCACCATAGTTTCTCAAGGAACTCACTTCCTTCTCTCGCATAATATGACGAACCTTGTCACGTTCGTGACAGTGTTCTAGGCTAAACAGGAAGATATTTTGAACCGTGTGATTGAGGTTTTGTTGTGAAGAGGCCATAAGTGGTCTATATATGATGGAATTGTGAGGGTGCAGTGTTGTGGCATGTGTGTGTACAGTTGATGAAAGTTATTGAATTCTATATACTTGGAATAACTTAGTGGATATGATACTTCAAGAACTTTTTTGTTACTCTTTAAGTATTTGTCCATTTTTTTGAATTTTTGTCACTTTTTTTTGTTTAAAAAAAAATTCTCTTTTTTTTTTCGTCACTTTTTTAGTGACAAACATCATTTTTTAATAAAAGTGACATACAATGATATTTAATTTTAAAAAGTGGCATTTTAAGGTTTTGATTGGTATTTTGTTACTTTTTTTAATGTTTGTCACTTTTTTTAATTTTTATTATTTTTTTTTGAGTGCTAGTCATTTTTTCTATCTTTCTTTTTTTTATTGTATATTACTTCTTTTTTAAATTTATTTCACCTTTTTAGTGACATATATAAGTTTTGATTGTTCTTTTATCATCTTTAAGTGTTTGTCACTTTTTGAATTTTTGTCACTTTTTTAACATCTATCATTTTTTTGAGTTTGTCACTTCTTTTGAGTTTTTTCATTTTTTAGTGTCATTATTTTTATTTTCTATCATTTTTTTTTGAATTTATCACTTTTTTTAAAAAAAATATTTATGTTGCTTTTTTGAATAATTGTGTCGTCATTTTTTTATTTTGAATTTTCATCATTTTTTTCAGTGTTTGTCATTTTATTAAAAATTTTATCACTTTTTTAAATGACAAACATCACTTTTTAATAAAAGTGACATTGCATGTTATTTTTAATAAAAAATTAACATTGTGTTACTTCAAAAATACTTCTGATATGATTTTTCAAAAGACCTCTAATTTTAAGGATATTTTTGTAAATTACCCATTCCATGTTACACTTGATTAAGCTCCCGTTTGACAATTATTAT
This sequence comes from Fraxinus ornus, assembly GCA_903798235.1. Taxonomy (NCBI): domain Eukaryota; kingdom Viridiplantae; phylum Streptophyta; class Magnoliopsida; order Lamiales; family Oleaceae; genus Fraxinus; species Fraxinus ornus. The sequence goes on from CAIGRF010085843.1 coordinate 10,778, forward strand.
TTTAAAACTCTCTAATTTTCACACTCATTTTAAGCTACGCATTTACACAATAAAAATATTTTGACGTAAATTCAAAACATTTCCTACTTTTTAACGACGCATTCTCTAAAAATTACTATTAAAAACTCATTTTCTGAAAATAATGGCCACTAAACCAGAAAGTAGTTGTGACTGTACAGCAAAGCATCCCAAAATTGTCATTTTGTAATAAAATAACGTACATGCAGAATCAGATTTAGATGCAGGTGACGAATTATTGTGTTATTCATTTGATGGTTGGATTACAAATTTAATTAGTCTCACTATTACTAATTGGGTTATTATATGGGTAATTTACAATATTGTTGAATAAAATGATTTGAGTGATGACTTAACCAAAAATCAAACTTACTTACCTTACCAAAAATTGAACAGAGTAACGACAAGGAAAAGAATAATAAACACCAAAGAAAAAAATGTCAAATTAATGCCAAGAGAAATTGATGCAATGGCGAGGCAAGAGTTAAACTCTTTATTCTTAAGTCGAATTTGTCCGACACCATACCTACGGATGATGGCAATCAACTCTTAAGATACAACTACAATTTTTGTGTGTTAGTAGCACTAAAAAACACAATAATCAATGAACCAAAATTAGGTTATTGTACTCGTTTGGAATGAAATGAAAAACAACTTTTATGCTAAGTTTTGACTAAGAAAATATGAAATTTTATGTTATGCTATAATTGTATATCATTGGGATAATGAAATGGACGTCGCAATAGTCTTATTTATAGAGGAAGAAATGTTGTGAGTGAAGTGTTGCGCCCAAAAGCTCAACAACCTTTATCAAGGGTCGCAACTTTTATTGTAGCTAGCCTGTCGCCCTTGCATAGCTCGAGCGTCATAAACAGAGATTTTGTCGCTCGAGCTCTAAGCGAGCGACATAGTTAGATAATTAACCAGCCAGTTTCCGTTCTTTTTTCTTCCAACTTTGGACCGTAATTTTTTATTCACTCGGAATTGGTTGGTAATTTCAAATATATCGCGAGGATCTACTCGACGAGAAGAATAAAGTAGTCTATTTATTTTCATAATTTGATTATCGAACCAAATTCGAATATTTGGTCAAAGTTGACACGAAAGTATACACACACAACCAATTCCAACATGTATTAATGACTTAATGCAGATAGCTTACTAGTCATTCTCTATGTCCTTGATCACTATAGGCTTTAGTTTGGAAAGTGGTACAATTTTAGTTGATAATCTGGCCAAGGGTACATTGGGATAAAATTTGGAGTCATGATTTGGTGTACACTTTAGTCTACATCCTTACTTACTCATCCACATGAAAAATTGTGATTTTACAGTTAAAAATAAAAAATAAAAATTTCCACCCAATCATTTTTGAAAATCATGCAAGTGTCAAATATGATGTACAAATTCAATATACAAATGGCAATCGTAAAATTTGATATTGTAATTCCCATAGCCATTCCACACCCAATAAAACCAACAAGAGCTCCTTGCTTTTTGAAACACACGATATTGACCGGATGTTCAGCCAAAAGGTTTAATCACCGTTGAGCATCTGCAAAGTAGATATTGCTCTAATTTCATTAGAATCACCGAGAAATGTTACAAATGTACGAAGAAATCATTTTTTCGCTGTTTTCTCCCTCCTCAAATCACATAGATACAATAAATAATCTCACCCAACTATACACCAAGTATAATATCTGAAACCTCACTCAGATTACAGAGATTGAATAACAATCACTAAGAACTCACATAATGACATAGATGAAATGAAACCCTACAACTCACAAAGTTCATCTCTCAAAACAGTAACTCCCAAGTGAAAGCACAAAAGGAAGTTTTAGTACACGAAAATCAAAAGTCACATATCAACGGCTGAAAGTTCTAATTAAATTCCTAAATGCTTGCATTTTTCTTTTTTCGAGATATGGCTTTATTTTTACATTTAGGTTATGTTTGATATGTTGCCTTTTCCCTAGAAAATGGAAAAAGTTTCCCAATTCCAGCTTTTTGGCGTGTTTGATGGCTTCAATTTTCACCAGAATTAGTTTTCACCCCTACCCACTGACGAGCCACTTTTCCATGCGTGGAAGGAAATTGCTTTTCTTTTGGTTTGGTTAGTTTTTCATTTTCCAGGTTTCCTTTTTTCATTTTTTAGCAATTGAAAAAAAACTTTAGACACAATGGTAAAAAAATTTCTCACTTTTATTGACAATTTTCATGTAAAACAAAACCAAACGAATGATATTCGGTACGATAAAAAAAAATTCAATTTTTTTCTTTTTGCAATTGGAACAAATTCTAGACCCAATGGTAGAAAAATAATCACTTTAATGGACAATTTACATGAAAAATAAAGTTAAACGAATACCAAACTTTCAACATTTTCTAGATGAAAAATTATACCAATCAAACACAATTAATTACAATTCTTAGTAAAATAATTTCTAGGCAATTCAATTCCCTGAAATTCATTTTCTTTCCATCCATTTTTCACCTTTGCAATTAAACGGACCCTTAGACATTTTATATGCACGTTTGGAGGCATCCTGATATCTTTCACCAGCCTAATCCTTTTTCCATAAAACATTAAGAAGCGTAAGTGTCACTAATATCCAATGCATCGATTTTCAAACCCTGCTGTAGAGAAATATGACACTTCTTGTTATTGTTAAAAAATATATGTTAGAATTGGGTTGTGACCCGAATTCTTGTTGGGTATTTGTTCGAAAATACTGTTGGAGGAATTTTGAGAATTGGTAGTATACTTGAAGATGTTTTGAAGGAGTTCGATGTGTATTTGATTCCTATTTCCTCACAAATTCTCTATTATTAAATTCTTCATAGATTGATTATCCTAGTATGTTAGGATTTTTTTGGTTATAAATATGTGGTATACAACACATATTAAAATTGACCAATTATGAATTAGTTATTGGTCCGAAAAGATCATTTGCAACTCCTTACTATTGATTATAATGAATTCCCTACCTCTATCCTTAGTTTTCCCGAACTTAGGTTTCCAATTAAATCTTGTTTTCCTTGTGATCCATTATGTTCATATTACTCATATTATTCTCTCCTTTATTATTTGGCACATTTCTCAATAAATGTTTTCCGAGCAATTCTAGTATCTTGGTTATTTCTAACAATATATCAAACAATATGTCTAATTAATTGATTTTTCCATTAGTTTATTTTTGGTAGCATCATTGACGTCATTTGTGCAAAACGCTACCAAAAGTCATGGTTAATACAAGTTCAGGTCTTCTTCCAGCATGTTCATCTACTCCAAAGCCACCTTCTATTGTAGATTCTCTAATTCCTCAAGAAGAATCATTAGAAATACCAACGCCTCCAACCAGCCGTCATTATCGTATGAGCATTCAAAGAGCTCCGCCGACAAATTGTTACACTAACTCAATTGCTAAGCTAAATGAATTCTCATTCGACACCAGCACCTACACCGGCACCACCAAGGAACTTTCTATGGCCTTGGCCTGAAGGTCGATTACTATGAATTCGAGTGAACTTGTCAGGATCATACATGACGAGATTGCAGCTAGATTATTTCAAAATTCCCAAGGAACAGTAAGGTTCATCCCCAATACTCCATTCATCCCAGATATAATGTCCTACCCATTACCGGATAGATTCAAATAACCCGTGTAAAGGAGTATGATGGGACCACTAACCCCATCAATCACCTCAATGTATATACGGATGTCATGAACTTACAAGTTGCACCAGACATCGTGATATGCAAAGTCTTTTCGCAAACCCTAACTAACGCTGCTAGGGATTGATTATCTATCCTAGAGCCCAATTCCATTACCTCATTTCCAGATTTAGCCAACAAGTTTTCTACATTCTTTACAAGCAGTAAACGCATCAGGAAGACCGTCGCATCCCTCATACAGCTTCGCCAAAGATAAAATGAACCCCTACGTGATTTCATGACACCATTTAATGCAAAAAGGCTCCAGATACTTGATCTACATATTACAGCAGCTGTCTCCGCCCTTACATATGCAATAAGATGTAAAGCATTCAAGATGTCCTTGTCAAAAAACCCCACCAAAATTAGTAACCAAGCTTCTTATCCAAAGAGAAAAATAAATAAACATGGAGGAACCAATGTACCCAAGGAAGACTGACCCGATTACTGAGAGGCTCGAGCATAACAGACAAGACGAGTCAAATCCACAACGGGATCTTGCTCAAGGTAAGAAGCAGGACGTACCACCAACGTTATTCACACATCTGAACAGCTCCGGTCCAATATTTTGATGGAGATCAAGGACCTCAAGGAACTAAAATGTCATTCGAAGATGAGATCCCCTCCTAACACTAGATATAAGAACAAGTATTGTAGCTTTCATCGTGGCCCTGGGCATACCACAGAGACATGCAAAGCTTTGTAGCGCAAGATTGAGTCTCTGATCAAGATGGATTTCTAGGAACTTATGTTAGTCAAGACAAGCGTCCGAGGAATGATCATAACAATGGGAATACTTCAGAGGTCGGGGGCAATAATCGACCAACAGCAGGTACGATCAATGTCATAATTTAGTTGGTCAGTGCCATACATCTAAAGAATAGGTTCTTACATGTTTTTCTTGGGCTTTTCATACCCCACTTATTTTTATTATTTGATTCGTCGGGCCTGATCGTTTGATTTCCTGCAAGTGAACGGGATCGTGAACAAGTAATAAAGTGATGAATAGAGTGTCGAACCTACGAGGACTACGTATTTGATCAAGTTAAAATTAATTGCAACTTTAATCGAATAGCAAATAGATTTTGTGATTTGTTCTATACTAATACCTAAATTATCAATCAAACTAAAGAAAATAAGTAAATGTGTTTTTCAAATCGTGAGATGCATTGCTAAGATGTCGAATCCCCCTTATTATTCCATTTTTTAGTGTAATAATTAAATTGACAAATTTGAAATCATTCATGTTGGTCAATGTTCCTAATTTAATTGAAAGTCTCTCTCGATAGCGATCAAATCTATTCCCCTCACGTTACCCTTCTATCTCTCGATGAAAGATGCAAACATGATAAATGCATTAATAAGTACTAGAACATCTATTGAAACCATATAAAGCATAGAG
>CAIGRF010085845.1:8782-20974 GCA_903798235.1 Fraxinus ornus
GAAAGGATCAAAATGCTTCCTAAAACCACAATCTGATGTGGGATGGATAAACGTTGCAATTAAGCCTCCATTTGGAAAGTATTTATAAATGGTTTAATTTATAAATAGGTAGAAATGAGTGGTTGATAAGTGGATAGTATTTGTGGGTCCACTGGAATGTGTAGTTGAAAATAAAGATTGATCATTTTTTATGCGTTTTGATCTGAAATTTAATTCTATATAATGTTAGCCATGTTTGTGGTCTTTCAATTTAACTTTTTACAAGGGGCAGTTCCAACGTCCAAATCACTGTAAAAAGATTAGGTTCATGAAACATATATCATGCCAAAATATTTATTAGTATGCTCCTGAAGGTGGATTTTCATATAATAAGTGCGGAATTCCTTATAGATTGTTAGCTAAAATTTGCAATTGTCGCAAGAAACTGTGCATTTTGAAGCCCTACATTTTTTTTTTCATATTAAGTTGTGCTATTCTGTTTCATTTACTTGAGAATTTGCATTATGGCTCTTAAAGCTGATGAAAGTTTTTTTATGTCTTTTTTAATTGGTGAAGAGTCAATCTGGCACAAAAGAACCTGCAGATGGTAATAGTAGTCATCCAGTAAATCGCTCTGACATTGGTGGGATATCTGAGCTTGAGCAACTGTTAAAGCAGAAGACATTCAACAGGTAAGGCTCTGGAAAAATGTCATCAGTCATGAACAGGTTGTTTGCATGTGTACATGCACGATATCTACTTTGGAGCTGAATGCTCTAGACAGCTGAAGTTTTTGCCAGGGTTTTCTTTAATATAAAAGTTGTGACCCTTTTCTATGGTCATCTTCAAAATTTCAAATCTGGACCAACGGAGCTTAGCCTTGAGGCATAAGCCTCTGAAAATCGATTTCCAAGTCTTCAGGCATTGGCTTTGAGGTGTTTAAACCTCGAGTGGTGTACGCCTCGAATATGTCTCAGATAACATTTTAAAAGGTGTAATATGTTTCACGATGTGTAACTTTGCCTTTCAAGATTTAACGAGTTTACATGTTTATGGGTTATTGTCCAACTCCTTTTTTCTAGGGAATCCTCTTTTTGCTATCTGTTACATGCAAAATCTTATAATGAATTCCTTGCGTGGATATTTTGATGTACATATAAAAGTGAATGTTTAAACTAAGTATGCTATCATTAGGTCCTGAAGTTTGCATTTCTGTTGAGCTTGAGTTATTAAAGTGAAGCTTTATTGATGCAGATCTGAGATTGAACGCCTCACGGAACTACTACGTTCACGAGCTGAAGAAGTGCCTGTTGGCAAAAGAACTCAAGAACCTGAACCAGCATCCGATTTGGGAAGGCATCAACAGTTCTCGAGTAGTCCATTGGAAGAAGATAGAAATGGGCGGGATAGATATCATGGAGTCAATACTACTATTGCCCATTCGAGAGTACGATAGAGTACTTATTTTACACGCACAATACTCGTATTGTTTGTTAATTTGTATGCAATATTTTCTTGTAGTATCTGCATAATATAGGGTACCAGAAGAGTTGTCGTTGATATTTATTTGGAAGAAACGTTTCCAGGTCCTTGATGATGATATTGCTTCTCCCGCTGAACTTGCAAAAGCTTACATGGGCAGTGGCCCTTCAAAGATATCACCATCAAAGTTGGGGATGCGCAGTCAAATTGGTAGGGAAGATGCAAGATTGCTTAGCAATTTTCCATTCACTCCAAAATCACCTGTCATGTCATCAACAACCAGAGTTGCTGTTAACGTTGGGGTTCCAGAGAATGGTTTTATAACCCCAAGATCTCGAGGCAGATCAGCAATTTACAACATGGCTCGTACTCCATATCCCAGAGTTAATCCAACTCCCATTCTCAAGGTTCAATTATGTTACTACATATAGTGTGTAGTAAATGCTTTCATTTTCTGGAGTTCAAAATATACCATATTAATGGATGCACATGTTATATATGTTGGTTAATTTTCAGGGAAGTGGATCCACTAACAATGGTTATGCGGGATCCACACTATCAATATCTCGGTCTCTACAGGAGAATGGTTTGTCTAAGCAAGTGGTATATATCAGTGTCTTGTAATATTTTAGACTTCTAAAATTCACATAATTACATTTTTTTAGTTATCTTCAACCTTCTCAAAATTTTCTTTGCATTTCAGAGCTTAAAACGAAGGAGTTCAATATTAGATGATGATCTTGGAGCCGGCGGTGTCATGCGGAGAATCCGACAAAAACCTAATCTTTTGTCTCCCAGAATTCCGCATTCGGCTGGTGGAGTGGGAATAGGTTTTGATGGTGTTCGAGGATCTTTGAAGCAGAAGCTTCCATTAGTGGATGAGCCAAAGCATAAGCTTTCAATAACTGTTCGAAAGAATGAGGATGACAGCATTCCAAGCACAAGTTACGCTCATGTTCCTTCTAAGTCCACTGAGGTGGCTTCAAGAATATTGCAGCATATTGAAATGCTAAGCCCGAAGGAAAAATCATCAAAACCCCAACTAGTTGCCTTGCGGGAGAAAACACCCAATAAATTGACACCTAATATACTTCATGGACAAGCTCTGAGGAGCCTGGAGTACGTGGAATCCTCAAAGTTGCTGCAAGATGTCCATGATGGCCATAAGTTGGAGGATTGGCCTATTGTCACTTTACAAGATGCACATGACTTCACTTCTCAAATGAAAGGCATAGTAGAACCAAGAGGACCAAAAGATTTTGCTGTCCCTCTTGATAAGTCGACTCTTGCAACGAACAATGATACCATAGGATCATCGAAAGCTTCTCGGCCCAGTGTTCAAGTATTTGATTCTGTTGATAAAAATTTTGCAGCTCAACCTCCTCAAAGGAAACAAGCTTTTAGGATGAGTGCACAAGAAGTAAGTGTTGTTTAATTCAGTTATGTACAGTAAATACTCCAATAAGTTGTATGCTCTGTAAATTTGATATATTGTTTGTATTGGGTTTACATTTAGAGTTTATAGCAATCCAGTTTTTTTTTGTCAAACATAGTTTAAATTTGTATGTTTTGAGGATTTATGCATAGTTGGTTATGATCAATTGTGCTTATTTCCTTTGTCCTTTGAAAATTGACGACTTGCCTTTGTGAAAATCTAGATGCCCTATTGTATATCATTATATTTATTTCTGTGTTAATTTCTGTTACTGTCTTTTACAGGATTCCTTTGAGCTGGACAATGACATACATTGCAACGAGGGTGAACCTAAACTATTTTCTGAAGAGAGAGTTACACCGGAAACCTCTCTTAGCAAGCCCTCACCTACTGAAGAACTAAAGCTGGATCAAACTACATCTCTGTCAGAAGAGAAGTCAGTTCTGGATCATATATCAAGCAAAAGAAGTGACGTGGGAAGTGATGCTGTGTTCCGAGGAGAACCAAGTATTGGCTCTGCTTTTTCTTCTTTACACGCTACCAGCACTGCTTCAGAGGTGCTCTCTCAACTAGTCTCTGCAGCTGACAAACAAAAGGAAGCTAATGATTCACATCCCTTGTTCAGTTTTAGCTCCAAAACTGTTAACGAGGTTCCATCACCTGCATTTTTATCCTCACCTTCTGAATCATCAAGCAAAAAACCATTTACTTGGTCAGAATCTAAACCAGAAAACTCTTCTAGGTAAGTCACTGCCAGTCAATCATGTAGCTGACAATTGCTATTGAGTTCCAACCTTTGTTTTGAAAAGCATTTACTCTTTGAGGCAAGCCTCACACAAGGCTTTTGTGAAGCGCGTCGAAGTGTATGCCCTAAGTGCAATTTGCAAAGGCTTATGCCTCGGTTTACCAAGGCGCACACCTCAAGTCATAATACTTGAGGAGGCTGATGTCTGCGCTCTTCAGCCTTTTGGACTCCTTTTGAATTGTATAAAACATTTAAAAGGTTTTTGGCTATCTTAAACTCAACACTAACATTTAGAAAAATGGAACTGTAGAAGATAACAAGCGAAGCAAGCATGCCTAAACTTCCTACAACTGAAGTGCGATAAACCTTTCAGCCAAGTGAAGATGCTACTTTTCAGTGGCAGTTGGCTGGTGATGAGACCTACAACACATAACTTCATTCTTTTCCTTTTTCTACATTTCTCTTCTTTTTTCGTTTTTGTTTCAGTTTCTTTTGTTTCAAATTTTCTTTTCCTTTATAAGGGGAAGACGAGGGAACTGTTGCAAGTGGAGGATGAGGAAAAGATTTATTATTCAAGTCTTTTTCATACGACTTTTGTTAGTTGATATTGGCAGATGAATGCATTATGAGGCTGTGCTTCTGGGTTACAGTAATGGTTATTTTTAGGGTCCTAATTCTTTCTTTTCTAGAGGATTTGGATGCGTAGAGAATGATGGGTCCTTTGCCTCCAAAACCTAAATTTTAGTGGAGGATATATGCACATATGGGTACCCAATTTTCCTTAGTTGAAAATATGAGTTTACATTTTGACTGCTTAATGTTGTACTTGTTAAACTAATACCCCATTTAAATTAAATGTGCAAAATGGAAGTCAAGAAGCGTCACAATCAAATTCAGATATCTTGTTCTGAAAATTCAGAGTGGAACATGGGCAAATGAAATCTTTATTTTCCATGCTAAGTTTAGAAGTGTGTTTTTTAAATTTAACTTTTCTATGGTTTTGAAATTCCGTAATTGCATGTGCAGCTTGATCAATGTAGCTTCTGCTGCAACTGGAGCTCAGCTGTCAATTTTTGGTTCAGATAAAGGTGGTCATCCAAATTCCCCGATTTCCAGTGATACTAATGGAAAATCTGAAACTGCTTTTCCTGTTACATCAAATGGGCCACGTTTTTCAAGTTCTCCCGCCTTCTCATCCACTGCAGCTTCCACAAGTTATGCAAATCAGATCTCTACAGGGAGTTCTAGCCTTTTTACCTCTTCAACTAGCATTGCAAACTTTGGAACTACTGGTTCCACTACCAGTACCTCTACTGCCTACACGAGCAGCACTTTTGGATCAACCGTGGCACCTTCATTTTCAGCTGTACCTGCTTGCAAGTTTGGTTCCTCTGTGGATCCATCATCCACTTCAGTTTCTCTAACATCAGCTCCAACCATTTTGGAATCAAAAGATATGGAAACAAAAGCAGAGAAAGTTACAAATTTTGGCAGCTCAAGTAATTCAAATTCTAGCATGACATCAATTATGGCAGCAAGCTCCCGAAGTAGCAGTTTTCAACTTGGATCTTCAGTCACTTCAACTGCAAATATCCTTTCTCAGGGTTCTCTTTTTAGTAGTGGCAGTGGATCTTTGGTGTCTGGCACTGTTACTCAAATCATACCTATTTCATTTGGATCATCTTTACCATCTTCCAGTATCACTAACAATACATCATTTGCATCTTCCTCAGCCAATTCCCAAGTGCCCAGTACAAACATTAATTTTGGTTTCAGTTCTGCAGCTTCCTCATCTGAAAGCAATGCAGTTGGCCCTGGCAATGGGCCAACAGCTAGTGTATTCAATTTCGGTGCGAGTTCTGCTGCTGCTTCAGATGTTGGTGCCATTAGCTCCAGCAGCAGTGCCACTCCTGGAATATTTAGTTTTGGTCTCGGTTCTTCCTCTTCCTCCACCAATGTAGTTGGCTCTACAAGTGGTGCCACTCCTAGTATATTCAGCTTTGGTAGCAGTTCTTTAGCTTCCACGTCAGGAATCAATGCTGCTAGCTCCTTCAGCAGTGATACTTCTCGAATATTCAGTTTTGGTGCAAGTTCATCGGCTTCCTCTTCAGCTACCATCTTGGTTAGCTCTAGCAATCCTCCTACTAACTTATTTGGTCCAAGTTGGCAGAGTCCCAAGTCTCCTATTCTTGGTTCTACTTTTACTTCTCCGTCCCCATCCACTGGATTTGCCTTTGGTACATCATCATCTTCCTCTACAGCTACAAGCACTGCACCGATGGTATTTAATTCGTCGACTGGGGCTTCATCAATCCCCATTTTCTCGTTTACTACAGCCTCTGCTGCAGCCTTATCTTCACCATCTCTTTCTCAGACGCAGCCAATATTTGGTAATCCTCCTGCTTTTGCTGCCTCGGCTGGTAATGATCAGATGAATGCAGATGACAGTATGGCCGAGGATACAATGCAGTCGTCTGCACCTTCTGTTCCTTTATTCGGTCAACCACATATCTCACCTTCTCCCCCTGGCTTCATGTTTGGGCCAGCAGTGCCATCGCAACCTAGTCCCTTTCCATTTGCTGGCCAGCAAAATCAAGTTGCTTCACAGAACCCCCCTTCATTTCAGGCATCAGCCAGTCTAGAATTCAATGCGGGCGGGAGCTTCTCGTTGGGCAGTGGTGGTGGTGGTGGTGACAAGTCAGGTCGAAGATATGTGAAAGCTAGTAGAAGTAAGAACCGGAAGAAATGAAGACAGTGAATGGTATAGCTGCTGTATCCTTCATCAAAGCCATTAATCATGTATTTTGCCTGTTTGTTTGAGAGATTATGAGATAACTGTTCTTTTGAGTCTCCTCTTTGCAATCATGGATGTATCAGCCTCTCTTGACACTAAAAAGCTGGTGATTCTATTTAAATCTTTCCGAATTTCCACCCTTTTTTAAGCAAATCTTCTGTAGGCAACAGTTTCATCAATTTTGGACTGATTAAGAACAATTGCAATATACGACGCTGGGTCAGGGGATTGTGTTGTTGACCGTGCTTGTGTATTTATATGTAACAAAGGAAATGTTCATAAATCTTTCAGAGGAACTGTGTTGAGTTCCATTTCAGTAGCTTAGCTGTTGTCTTCATCTACAGATTATCACCCTTGCGGCTTTTGTATTCGAGTCGTCCAGTCGATGCTCTTGTATCTTTTAGTTGCAGGGGGAGCCTTGTGTTATAAATGTACTGTTTGTAGACCAGCTTACCATTGTTGTGCTGGTCATTCTTTAGGTTAGGATGTTCAATTTTGTTGTCTCCAGTGTTTAGATTTTGTGTGTTGGACTCAAATTTTGTGGTGCTTTTAAGATGAATGCTTATAGAGAATCGAGTAATTATTTTTGCTTTGTTATTTCTAAGAGATGAGAGTACAAGAAATTCGGCACAATCTTTCAGTAATGATCATTTTGAGAATGAAGTTCTTATTCCTATTTTTATGAATGAAAGCTTTGAGCTTGGTTGATTAAGCTTAAAAAAAAACATACTTTAATATGTACCTTTCGGATACATGGTAAAATAATTGGGTAAATTACGTAGCGCCAATAAGCAAAAACTATTGTTAAAAAGAGGTTAAAGGACGAAATGAACACTATTCAAAAGTTGAAGGGCTAAATTGACGGTCTTGAAAAGTTGAAGGATGTAATTAATATTATTAATGGAATTAATGTTATTCAGAAGTAGAATGAAGAAATTTTGATCTTCAGAACTTGAAGGATGAATATAACATTATTAAATAGTTTGGGGATGAAATTAAGGACATTGAAAAGTTAAATGGATAAAATTAACTTTAGTGAGAAGTAGCAGGATTGAATTTATGATCTAGAAAATTTGAAGGATGGATTTTACATTATTAAATAGTTTGGGGATGAAATTAACATTATTCATAAGTTGGAGGATGAGATTGAGGATATTGAAAAGTTGAACTGTAAGAAATTTGACAATTAAATTGTCGATCTTTAATTGTTGAAGGATGGATATAACATTATCGATCTTTAATTGTTGAAGGATGGATATAACATTATTAAATAGTTAGGATGAAATTCGAATTATTAAGAAGTTGAAGAATTGAATTGACGATCTAGAAAAGTTGAAGGATTTTACATTATTAAATAGTTTTAGGATGAACTTAATGATTTGAAAAGTTAAAGGATGGAATTCACGTTGTTTATAAGTTAAAGGATAAGAAAGATGCTACTGAAAAATTGAAGGATGAAATTAACATATTATAAGAATTTTTAGGAATGGCGGATGGAATTGATCGTTATTGAATAATTGATGATGGATTATTGACGATGTAGAATAGTGAAGGATGAAATTTACATTTTCCAATAGTTGGAGGATGGATTTACATTTTTAAATAGTTGTAGGATGAAATTTAAATTATTGAGAAGTTGGAGGATAAAATTGAGTTTAATGATACTAGTAGTATGAAATTGACGATATAGAATAGCTGAGGGATAAATTTATAATTTCCAATAGTTGGAGGATGAAGTTTTAATTTTGAAATAGTTGAATGAAGAAATTTACATTTTTTATAAGATGGAGGATGAAATTGATGATGTAAAAATGGTTGAAGGATTTAATTTATACGTTCCAATAGCTGGAGAATAAAATTCACATTATTAAGAAGTAGTAGGATGAAATTGACGAAGTGGAATAGTTGAGGGATAAAATTACATTTTTTAATAGTTGAAGAATGAAATTTACATTTTCAAGTAGTTGGAGGATGAAATTTGGATTTTCTAATAGTAGGATAATGAGTTTACATTTTAGATAGTTGTAGGATGAAATTTAAATTATTGAGAAGTTGGAGGATAAAATTGAGTTTATTTGAATAATTGTAGAATAGTTGAAGGATGAAAATTACATTTTCAAATAGTTCGAGGATGAAGTTTATATTATTACGAAGTTGAATGATGAAATTGCTATTGAGAAGTTGGAGCATGAAATTGAATTTTATTGAGTAGTTGTAGAATGAAATTGATGATACAGAATAGTTGGAGGACGAATTTACATTTTTAAATATTTGTAGGATTAAATTTAAATTATTAAGAAGTTGGAGGATGGAACTGAGTTTAATGAATAGTTGTAATATTAATTTTTTTAAAACTGTCCAATCAATGAATGACACGTGTTCCACGTGTTTTTAAATTTGTCAATGACCTGTTTTTGTAGCAAAACTCCTCAAATTATGTTCTTTTATTCCTTTTCATTTTGAGTTTGATTCTCCTTTCCTACTTTTATTTAATTTGTCCAATTTTTCAAACAATAATCGGTATTTTATTTGTTTTATTTTTAGAGCGTGGAGAAAGAAAAATTATAATTTTTTTTGACGTCGTATAAATTATTGTGCTTTTAAATTTGTTTTGCTAATTAATCCAAGTGTAGGGGAAATTCTATAATTTTTGTTTCCCAATCAAGTGGGAATTTTGTTTTTATTTTACTTTATTTGATATAAAAGAAGTTTTCAAAAAGCGATAATTTGACTTCACTTGAACATTCTATTGATTATGCTTCTGGTTTTTTCTTCTCATTTACCTAACGTATAGCTAAATTGCATGTTTAGACATGTTTCATTTTTGTCACATAATTCCAAATGGGGAGATTGTTAGGACTATGTTGTATTGACAATATTTAAGCCAAATTGATTGTTATAAAAAAGTTGTAAAAGTCAATGAGTCTTTTGGAGGGTTGTGTAGATGAATTAAGAGTCTTTGGGTTCAAATATGAAACAAAGAGAAATAGTCGTCGTATTTACGCTAGCATGTCGCCTAGCTGATGCTCGAGCGGAAAAAAACAGAATCATTATCGTCCACTTGTCGCTCGACTCTGCTCGAGTGATACACTTTTCGTTAGCCTCGGGGTCGAGCGACGATATTTTTTGAAAAACTCTAGTTTGCGATTTTCAAGAGTTCTATTTATCCTATATCACCTAAATACCCCATATTATACATACCCAATGCTCATTAGGTTCTTGGTTGTGGTTGTTCATTATTTTACGTTGTCATTACATCAATCCAAGATTCAAGAACACATCTAAATATTGAGATTAAATTTTAAAATCTTGAGATCAATCAACCACAGGTTGGGGCAAAACATCAAATTCATATAATCCAAAACACTAACTTCCTAAACACAATCAAGAAAGTACTTTCTCAATAGCTTTCAGAGATGTTGAAGATTGAGAAAGGCCAGACCAGAAGCACAAAAAGAGTATAAGAACAAGATGTTCTTGACGATCCACAGGAGATAGACGATTCCAAAAGATCATAAACAAGTGTGAGTGAAGTACATTCCAGCAGGGTCTTCGAGGTTGCAGGAACTAGATCAGCGAATCTAGTGGGGTTTCTAGGCTGGATCATACTGTAAGTTCTTATTGTCTATTACGAAAACTACTTGCTTGATCACGAAGTTTTTAGGGTCGAACTAGTGACTTTCACATTTAAAACACACTAACGCTAAGACACGAAGCAAAAAAATCGAAGGACTGGACCTAAATTCTCTCATGCACCGATTGAAACCTTATCCCACCACTCTCTCTCTCTCTCCCCACTCTCCCGTAGCAACTCCTCTCATCTATGGTGGTTAATGCTCTTCTTTTGTGGCTTTGTTGATTTGTGAGGTCGCAAAGAAGTTAATTTTCTTGTGTTGGTATAATCGTAAGTTTTGTTGATAGAAGGGGAAAATGAGAGGTTGATGCTAGTTCAAGGGCATGTGCGCTTGTTAATTTGGGAGGTTGCAGTGATTTCAATAACCGGGTGGATGATTATGGCATTTTGGAGCTTGTAACGGTGCCCAAGCTAACTTGAGCAAATCGAACCGACCAAGCTGAGTTAGGTTGGGATGGTTTGATTTGGCATAAGATTTTGATTAGGGAGAGCTGCTACACTTAACAGGGAAATTCTGCCGAGGTATGTACAGGGACAATATTGTCAAATTTCCATTAGGAGTTAACAAAAAATAAAAACCGTCAATCAGGTGTCGCGCTTGATCGGGATTGTTTGGATATTCACTAAACTACGGTAGGTATCAATTTCAAATTAGGTTCAAACTCGATCCAATTAGATCCACAATCGAAGTGTGTACAAATATTCGTCTAAAATATCCGATGCGCGGGAGGCAGATGTGCGTATGTCATTTGATGTGCGCAATTAATACCTTAAATTTAGCCAACCAAGTAATAGTTTGGGGAATAAAAGCCACTTACACCTGTCCTTTTTTTAGTCAAATATCATGGCCTACATTTTATTTCATTTTTAAAATCGTGCGGCGATCGGATCTGTTGCGATGCAAATCAAGTCTGCATTGATTACCAGCCTTGACTTATATGAACCACGTTTGCGCTGTGCGGAAATTTAATGCATTCATTTTATTTATAAATATTAATAATGACCAAGCTACATGTACATAATAATTTATCTAATAGATTATCGAATCGACAAGTGGGACTCCCTATTGAGGGGGCGCATGCCCATGCGCTCCCCCAATACAGTAATTCATTAGGTAAATTATTAGGTACACAGAATTTTTCAATTAAAAATTGAAAAATCGACAAGTTGTGGCTCTCTATTGAGGGGGCACATGTCCATGCGCTCCCCCAATAGGGAGCCGTCACTTGTCGATTCGGTAAAAGATTATGTAAATTACTGGATACACAGAATTTCTCATTAAAAATTGAAAAAAAAAAATGACATTATCGTAGGTAAAAATTCCATTTAATTAATAAAAGTTGTAAGTTCCATTTAATTTGTGGTTAAAGTTAATTATTTATATTAACTATTTAAGTTAATGAAACTAGACTGAAAAACACAATTGTCAGACTCGGTAAGTTAACAACCGTGATAATAATGTTGCGTAAAAAATCAACGGCTGGGGACCATAAGTAAATTGTTCGTTCTAAATGTAATTCTTATTTTACTGATGAAGAATGTTTAATTATGCTTAAGATTTAATTTAACCTTTGATAAAAATTAATTTTTTTAGTAAATTTTGATAAAATAGTTGAAAAATTATGGATCCCATACAATATACGATTAAAATTAATTGTTAACTTTATTTTAAATTTTAAGCCATTTTTTAGCTCAATCAATTGTCAAAAAAAAAATTAACAACAACTAGAAAAGCAGTATGTAATTTATTGTTAAAATAAAGATAAATTCCTCAAAAGCTCCCAAACCTTCAAAAAGTGTGGCTATATCCTAACCTTCAATTTGTACTGAAAATGGATGACAACGAATTTGACAACATCTCACATGCGGCAGGCCCTGCGTGATTAAAAAATTCCGCCCCCACCCCCATTGTGAGTGTTGGTCAACCTGTATGTCAACCATTTTCGGTGCGAATAGTACTCATATACACAGTCTTCACTGGATGAAAAATGTACATTTAAACCGTGCAATGTGTATGTGATGCTCCATAGAAATGTTAAGATTGGGAAAAAAAAATAGCAACATTTAGCACCTATTTGTTGCTGCTTAAAATCAGAATTTTGCTCGTTATTTGAACTGTTCAG
>CAIGRF010085848.1:1767-12282 GCA_903798235.1 Fraxinus ornus
CCTCCCCCCTGAATAATATTATTTCTTCATGTAAAAGTCACAATCGGTTTGTCTTCAAATAAATTATTTTTCCTCAGAAAGTATTCGTTGAAAAAGAAGAGTTAGTGGGAGAAAGATAGCTACACCTACACCATTAGAAATTAAATATGACAAAAAATAAAATATGTGGTTGGCAATACCAAGCACCGAAGGTATCCATCGGAGTCCATGTTGCAGTTTATGTAATGCTGAAATGAAAGTGAAAACCTAAATTAATCCACTTCTTGTAGTTTATGTGATGCTGAAATAAAATGGAAATACGATACTTCCATATTTTTAATGCTAATGAATTAATCCACCTATCATTTTTTTAACGGTATCAGTGGCCATGTGTGATTTTCATCCATCATGTGAACGTTTTTGCTTGGATGGATGGATGGATGGAAATGAAACGGGGGATGGATGGGTAATTTTTTAAAAAGTGGGTAAACAGTCGATAACCCTTTATTTTTTAATGAATAAGTAGTAATCAGAGACAAATGTTGGTGATTGATGACTTAATTAACTCATATATATCGATCTCAAAACAAATACGACGACTTTCAAGATTTAGCTCATATTTGGTGAAAATTAAAATTAAAATTTTCAATAAATTTTGATAAAAGTTGATGAAACAAAAGTTATGCCCCATCAAATTTGTTATTAAAATTAATGATTGATTTGGGTAAAATTAAAATTTAGATTAGCATTACCTTCACGTGCAATACTTACAGTCTTCAGAACGCACAATCAAACGCTATGTTTCTCCCTATGTCTATGTAGCATTAAATTTTCGATTTTTGAGGTTGATTCTCTGTTTCTGTGTCTCGTATAATTTTCATTGCGTGGGGCCAGGGATATGAGTAAATTCGACTTTCTGGAAACTGAAGATGGAGTAAAATCTCGTGGAGAATTCCGCATTTTTATCGCATGGAACTGAATTAAGGGCCATGAGATGAGATGATTGATATACATATTTGTTATGCTATTTATATCTTGAAATCCTTGTCATTATGTCATCTACCCAATGTTGGCAATTTCTGATTATAATCTGATACAGTTTAGTAATTTATTTAACTCTCTGGGTATTGAAATAATTCTTTTCTACTATTTTCTTGATTCTAATGGATACTTTAGGGGTCACAATTGCATCATGGGACACAGAGTTTGCATATATTAAGAAGCTCTTATATGAAATTTAATATTAAACTAGACAGCAGATTCCTTATGTTACATGTCTTGTTATCAGGATACTATTTTTTTCTGAAGGATGGTTGCCTTTGGGAAAAAATTGAAAGAACTACAGATTCAGGAGTGGCAAGGGTATGCTTATTTTACAAATGAACATACTTTATCATTTGAAAATATTCTGTTTATCTTATTTTCTGCCTAGTGAGAAGTACATCTGTAACATGGTGAATCATACGTGAATTCTTCTATCAGCTATTTTGTACAAACTTGGTAGGGATATGGATTGGTGATTCCTAGTTAGTTTTGAAAATTGGTTTTGAGATAAATCGACAAGAAGCAAAGGGAATCAATTAGATTATCCGTATCCTTGTTGCAATTGTTGATGTCTTGCAACTATAAGTACCCAGGAATTGCCATTGCCGTGCCATGGGAAAAGAGTTGTCGTCAACTTCATCAAATATGGTTTTCTTGAACATGCTTAGGATATGGTTTTCTTAGTATAATTATGCGAAGTTGTTGTTTCGTGCTTGTTTTTCCATAACGTTAACTTACTTGGGATATGGTGTTCTTCCAGCTACTATATTAACTACAAGTTAATGAAGAAGAAAGTGAAACAATATGTTCGGCAAATTGAAGTTGCAGCTCAAGATCGCGATTTTGTTCTAATGGATTTCTCAAGAATTTTGGATAAGCAGGTATTAAGATGCATTTAATTCACCAGTGTCTGACTTTCATTTGTCTCAGCATGAAGTAAAGAACTGAAACTCCACATGTAGATTTGCCCTCCTCTGAATTCGAGCAATGCCTGATTTCACATGGTTACAATGGTCAACCAAGAAAATCCAAAAAGAATAAAAAGAAAAAACAATCACGTCGATTAGTATGCAATGAAGTTATGTGCTAATATTTTCCTTCTTCTTTGTGAAAATAAACGAAAATTATATGCTAATATATGATGGTTGCTAAGTATTTCATGAAAAAAATTACAGATACTTTGATGACATGGTGTAATCAAACTAGTTAGCTATTGGGTGACAATTGATTTTAATTAGCTGATAAACAAAAACCAAATGAAGAAACAAGAAAATTAAGTCAAAGTATATGCTTCAGGTTACTCTATAAATCAAAAGCCATAGGTACTTACTGCCTTATTTAGATTGAAGCAAAACAGAGATTGCATTTCTTGCTTGTTCTGTTATGCAAGCGACAAGCGATAGCATGCTTTTAGTAGCACGCTTCCGATCCCTCTGGCATCTCCTCAACTTTTTCAGCTTTGGTCAAAATAAATTCAAGTGTGCAATATGAAAATATGATTGAGATTTTATCTTTTGTAGTGCTAAGTTGTTCAATGCTTTACAATTTCTAAAGAAAACTATGTTTGTCTTCCATAATTCCAGATCGAAAAGATTGTCCTATTTCTGCTAGAACAACAAGGACAACTTGCAAGTAGGCTGGCCTATCTTGGGGAACAGCATAATGGTCTAATTCAGCAAGCAGATGTTGTGAAGATACCTGAATTGCAGGAATCATATAGAAATGTGGGGCAGGATATGTTAAGGCTTCTCTTTTTTGTAGAGTTAAATGCCATTGGACTACGTAAAATATTGAAGAAGTTTGACAAGAGATTTGGTTATAAGTTCACTAATTACTATGTCAAGACACGAGCAAATCATCCTTATTCCCAGCTGAGACAAGTGTTTAAGCATGTGGTATGGCAAAGAATTGTGTAATTTTTCTACAAAGTTTTGAATAGGGTAGTTCCTACTACTAGAATTTGCTTTCCGTATTTCTTATAGATGCTACTTTGAGAAGTTTTAAGGTAGTATAAGAACTGTATCTAGTGTAGCTGATAACTTTATGAATGACTTGCAGGGAATTTCAGCTGTTGTTGGAACTTTATCTCGCAATCTCTCCGATCTCCACAATCATCAAGAGACCTTCATTTCAATTTATGATCAGCCTGCACTGCCTCTCCAGGTTCATGCTCATGTCCATTAATCAATTAGAACTATTGCAAACACATGATCTCTTCATATATTTCCTATTTAATTCCTTGTTTTTAGATTGCTTTAGACGTCATGTAAATTCTGCATGTAACATGCTTGACAAATTGAAACGAGAATTTGTAGGGTATCAGATGTCTTATGAAGCATGAGCACAGGAAGGAGCTTTAAGAACTTCAGATGAACATGCATATGCTAAGCTGTATTTATCAAGAGGGGTAGCTAAATACTTTAAATTTCACGCAGACTAGGTGTTCATTTTTATTCAAGTTGAAAGGGCTACGCAAAGCTGACATGCTACATATAGTCACCAGGAATAACATTTGAAGCATTGGATAATATTTTTTCATCTGAATCTGCAGTTCGATGGTTCCTTTAAACTTTTACCTATTACTAAAGAAGAGGTAAAACAAAATGAAACCAGGATTACCATTTGGCCAAGCTTTATCTCAAGTTAAGCACTATTCCGATCCAATTATATGCACTCAAAATTTTTCAACAATTTATTTCATGGTGATCAGGTCTAAACTCAAAGGCTGAGGAAGTAAAAATTTAGATATCATGATATTAGAGATTTGGTTTTGGAGTTGAATTCTGTGCTCAAAAGTGTGGATCTTGGTACTTAAGAGCATGTATGTATTATCGAATATTGCAGGGTCTGGTACTCACACTGACATTTTTAAGTGTAAGTAACCTTGATATGAGGTAGAAATTTTCTTTATACCCCTTGCAGGATCCTGTCATCGAGTCTGTCAAAGTTGCAGTGGACCGGTTAACAAATTCAACGGACTTCCTCCAGTACTTGGGAAAACATGCACTTATTCCGCAAGAGGAATTACCAACTCCTTCAGAAGAGCATGCAGTTGGTGACAGATATCATTTTATGTCTCTTCTTCTGAACTTGGCAAATACATTTTTATACATGGTGAATTCATATATAATTGTCCCAACAGCAGACAGCTATTCATTAAGTCTTGGAGCTGCAGCAACTGTTTGTGGGGTTGTAATTGGGTCGATGGCTGTTGCTCAGGTGTTCTCTTCAGTTTATTTTAGTGCATGGTCAAATAAATCATACATGAAACCTCTAGTATTCAGCAGCATTGTTCTTCTTGTTGGAAACACTTTATACGCCTTGGCTTATGATCTCAACTCAATATATGTGCTTCTAATTGGTCGTCTATTTTGTGGGTAAGCCATAATCTCTCTCATGTTCGTCTATTATGTACATCACTTTATGCTTTTGCTTGCAAGTAGGCATACCTGAGACACACGACTCAATGATTTGTTAAAATAAAAGGAGAAGGAACCAGGAAAGAAATAACACTGTTTACAAGTCTGCATTTCTGAGTATGTGAATAGAGATGCAAGCTTCGAATGCATGCTCTATGTAGTTTCAGATAAAAAGAAAGTAGCTATTTAATTTTATTTACTTTAGTTCAGCTTGTTAGTCATTCTTTCATTTGATTTTGCTAAATGGTTTCTTGTTAGGTTCAATCATATTTTGATGCATAATATAATTTTCTATTTATAGCACTGATGCATCAAATCTCATAGAAACCCATGTAGGCAATAGTGTGTTATTTGCTGTTCCTCTCATAAAGTATTAATTGATATTCAAGCTTTGGATTATATAAGTGATTTGGATGTACTTTTCTATGTTCAAATTATTCCAGATTGGGCTCTGCTAGGGCTGTTAATCGACGTTACATCAGTGATTGTGTTCCTCTTAAGATGCGAATGAAGGCTTCTGCTGGTTTTGTTAGTGCTAGTGCACTTGGAATAGCTTGTGGTCCTGCTCTTTCCTGCTTGCTTCAATCTAATTTTAAGATCTTCAGAATTTCATTCAATGAAGATACTTTACCAGGATGGGTTATGGCTCTGGCATGGCTTATCTATCTGCTGTGGTTGTGGATATCATTTAGAGAGCCTTTGCACGACGAGGAAGTGAATATTGGGCAACAGAAAACAAATTCGGGTATGTCAGTTGTACTCTAAAATGGGTTACAATTGTAATATTGTGTCTTAACTGTTTTATAATGATTTTTAATGTGCTCTGGTGAAGTATGATTGAAATAGATATGCCAGCTTTATTTGCATGATTCTTGTAAACTTATAATTTGTTTCAATGTGTATACATAATATTTCAGTTTTGCATTACAGGAGTGGATGTGGGGTGCGTGCAGAATGATGTCATCCAACCACTGCTTTCATCCGCGAAAGAAAAGCAGGAAGAAGAAGATGATGATGAAGATGAAGACGAAGACCAAGAATTTGACATTAGCAAAGAAAATTCCATGGAAATCCAGAAACCAGTCACTTCAATTGTGACTGCGTACAAGTTGCTTACACCCTCTGTAAAGGTCTGAATTTTAATCTTCAGCACTCATTGCAAATCACATGCATGTTATGGAATGCCTTGTATCATCAGAACAAAGTATCGTACTATTCACACTCGAAGATTATACCTTTCTTAGCCAAAACGTTGGCAGGTTGAGAACTTAATCGTCAATGTGAAGCACAATTCAAGCTCTGGTTTTCAAATTAATATATGTAAGGTCTAAGAATCTAACTGTGAAGATTGAATGGATTAGTGTATTTGTGGTTTCAAAATTGATACGAGAGTTGTGACTTAATAACAACTACTAAAATAATTAGGCAGGGTGAGAGAATGATCTCAAATCACTCTGAAACGAAACTCAACCACGAAACTGTTTGCAGTTTACCAACTCTTCTTGTTTATGGGGACTACATTGGACCTTAAAGATACTGCTTATTCGTATGATTTCTCTATCTAATTTTATTTCCGCAGGGCATGCAAATAAGGAAACTTCTCTCATGCATTTCCTGTAATTGTTTCGCCTATAGACTAGCATTCTGTTTTAACTTATTTTTGATAATACGACCAGGCACAACTACTTGTATACTTTATGCTCAAATATGCTATGGAAGTTGTACTTGCCGAATCAAGTGTTGTCACGGCCCATTACTTCATATGGTCAACCAGCAATGTGGCCATTTTTCTGGCATGTCTTGGCCTGACGGTGCTTCCAGTGAACATTCTTGTAGGAAGCTACCTCAGCAACATGTTTGAGGAAAGGTAACCTTAAATAAACTATTAATTGTTACAGCTCTTATTATTTTTTAATGATCCTTAAAGCCCCCATTCTTGTCCCATTTACCCCTCCTGCCATGACTCTCGATCCCTATCACAAACATCACTGGGACCAAGCACACATTCAAACATACAATAAGTAGGGAATAATGACAGTACATCACTGCAAACTAATTGAAATTGTCAAGAAATCCTTCCCCTAACTGGTTATTGTACATTAATTACTTACGACATCGATGAACCTCTTTCATATAGCCAATATTCATCTTTTACATGTTATCACTGAACAGTTTCACCAATGGGACCTCAGAGATCAAACAAAAGGGAAAGATAGATACGAAAGGTTACTAATTCAAGGAGAATTGGGATTTTTGATTGATCTACTTTTTGCTCACATTATTAGTGATTAAAATTTCATCCATTGTGTTTGTAATGGCCAAAGTTTCGTACTAGCCCGTCTGGGAGGGCTTTTTATCCAATTTGAAGCAATTTTTTTTATCATTACAAAGTTTATGTCAGTTCCATACCGGTCGCAATTAAACAGAATGAGGTATGTGCCCTTTTAACATTTAATTCATTCTTCTTGAGAGAAAGACATTTCTGATAATTTATTTCTAAGGTAGTCAATATTTGCGGCAGCAATGGGACCCGTGTGTACTTGCCAACGGTCAAAAGTTTGCTAAAAATGGGATAAAAATCGCTTCCAACCGGGCTAAATATATCATCACTGATGTAGCTTCTCCAGCAAATAGAACCTTTTCTTCTCTTCTTTTTTCTCTTTTTACCTTTGTTGTAATTAGAAAGCTCAAGAAGACCCTTAGTCGACGTGCTCAAGAGCAGGGGCGGACCGAAATCATTTTTCTCGTGGGGTCAAAAATGAGAATTCAAAGATGTTTAGGTAAATAAAAAAAAAAAAAAACTCAGAGGAAAACTCAAAAAAAATAAAATAAAATTGTGGGGTCACATGACCCCATGTGGGTCCGCCCCTGCTCAAGAGTGAAGACCACCTTATTACCACTCCTGTAAATAATTGTGCCTCTCTTGATGAAGTTACTAAGAGAACAGAAAAAAGAAAGTTTTGTCCCAAATATAAGCTAAGTACCTCGAATAACCCCCACTTTTTTTGTTTTTAATCTGTTTTACGTACCTTTACGCAGGCAAGTTTTACTGGCATCAGAAGTTATGGTATGTATGGGAATAGTTCTGAGCTTCCAGCTGATAATCCCTTATTCTGTCCCACAATATGTCTGTTCGGCTTTAATTACATTCGTATCTGCTGAAGTTCTTGAAGGTAATTTCTGGTTGCTTTCATTCGGTAAATACAAATCTGAACTTTCTGTTAAAACCTCATGTAATGTATCCTTAGGCGTGAACCTTTCACTTCTATCCCGAGTAATGTCATCGCGGCTTTCAAAGGGGACATATAATGGTGGATTGCTTTCAACAGAAGCCGGGACTCTGGCTCGAGTAATTGCAGATGCTACAATAACCATAGCTGGATACTGGGGTATGAGCAGGCTCTTAAATATCACCCTGCTTCCTTCACTATTAATCTGCATCTGTACCATTATTGCTACCTGCTTTACTTACAACTCTATGTATTGAACTATAATAAACCAGTGTATATTAAATAAGCTCTCTTCATCTACTAATGCATCAAATTTTCTACTTAAAAGCTAATTATATTATTATATTCTAACTCTTGGCTCTTTTTTCTGAGATTTTATCTGAATATATTACCGAGATTAACAGGGTAGACTTGATTTTATTTTTAAATCAGCACGCGTGTTAAACTGCAAGCTTGATAGCTATATTATTGGGCAGACTTTGCTGCTGAACCAAGTGCATGTTTGGACCGGATTAAAATCTGATTTTAATCTAAGTCAAAATCAAACCATCAATATCAACCACATCTTTCATGGGTTCCACGTATTTTCAACCACATATTTCAAAATTTTTTATCACAATATTTCTAAAAATCTGATTTTAATTCACATCAAACACCCTCTGAGTACGCTAGTAAGAAGGATTTAAGCACTAGTTTGAACTTGTGAATGGGCTAAGAAGCTGTGGAGTTTATAATAGGGAAAGAATAGTAACTACCATCGTTTAAGTTGACATTTTTCACAATATCAAATTTTGAAAGAAGTTTGCAGAAATCAGGTCATAATTTGCAGTTTTTTTAAAAAAAAATAATGGATTTATTTAAGATGAGGAATTGATTGAAATTGGTGAACATACAAGGAAAATCGTGGCATATACAGGTGTATTCTCTCTCTCACCATATTCATTATTCATATCCTAAACTTTAGCATTGTGGTTATTATCTCTCCATACTCATCTATATGACCATTTGAGCATACGAAACAAATGGAATTGTGGTCGGATTGACATTGTTTCTCTCTCTTCTTTGGTCGTGACCAATGGTCCAATATAGAGAAATATGGGTAATGATTTGACATATGTTGTGACCTCTAGTACGATTATTCGAGTACGATTATCCATATGACCATATGACTAATGAAATGACATGATAGACTTTGTTGTGCAATCCTTTACGTCATTGTGACTTCAAATACATACGTTCACTTCTCTATTATTTTTGTATTCCTATGTGATGGGACTTTTGTCTTAGTGGTTTTGTTCTCTTGAAAATTGAGACGACCACGTAAAATGAGGATTGACTTTGGTGTATATCTCGTCCTGGACAGCTAAGATAATGCTACAAGTACAGGAGGTAGCTCACAGGTCAGTTACAGGATTTTGAATTGGGGTGACGTGGCAAGTGAGGGAAAAGAAAAAGACAAAACGCGTGAAATTGGAAAGGGTAAAACCAATTTCATTTCATTTCTCTTCCATTCTGGCCTAAACTCTCCAGTGGTGATTCAAAATCCAATCGGCCGGCGGCGCTCTCGTCTCCATCTCCGGCCGGTAGTGCTCTCGTTTCCTTTTTTGGAGTCGACCTCCTACCACATTGCTGCTTCATCGGTGACCATTTTTGAAGTCGACCTCGCAGTCTCGCACCACTGCTTCTCCGCCGACGACTACATCAAACCACCACTGAAGAGCATGCCTCCGACGATACATTTGAACCACCGGTGACGAAGCAATGAAGAACAATTTTTTCCCGACTTTGCCCAAACATAGTCGCGCGGTAGACGAGGCAGCGAAGAAAGTTGCTATAGTACTTTAGAATTTTCTCCATTTTCATTTTTTATCAGAAGACCCTCTTAAAGATTTTACCCAAGGCTCCCTACTTGTTTGATACGTCTCTGAAATACTCAGAAATTAATTTTTGGTCCGTCTTCAAACCATAGCTTCTCTTTCAAAACAATGGCAGATTCACAAGACAAAACTATGTTTGGTTGTGCTTATAAGTGAAATTTTGTATTACTTCATGTTCAGCTAAGAATCCTAAGATTATAAAATGCTCTTTTGAAATTGTTTCACTGTCAGCAGTGGCTACAGAATAGCAGCTTATTTGCTTTTCCAAATTGCCAAACATGATTAAGTTATTTTTATTTTTATAATATAACTTACTTTTCTAGATTTTTATTTTTATAATACAAAACTTGCTAGATTTAGTCAAGAATTTCTTGTTTGAGAATTCGGGCAGTGAGCCTGAAAAGTGGTGGAGTTGGTGGGAGTTCTTTACTGCAACAAAGTGTTTAAGAACTGTGGGGATGGTTTTGGTTCTTCAAGAGGATATGCATGTTCTAAGTGTTTTAATTTTATGTTTTGTACACTTCAGCATTGAACATGAAAATGGGTGTAAACTATGTTCCTTTTTATTATGTTTGGCATCAGTATTTCTTATTCTTGCCATGGATTTGAGTTTTGCATTTTATGTTGAGGGTGAATGCTTGAGATATTGAACCCTTGTGATATCACACTAGTTCCACCCTAACACTTCCACAAACAAATATAACCAAGATTCCAAAATTCAGCACTTTCACTTGTTATAAACAAGTGGAAAACTGATTCAAAAACAGATTCCAGTAAAACCAAGTGACACAACAATGTTGAGCTTAACAAATTTTCCAAAATCAGCAGATTAAAAACCAAGTGATATCTCTTCTATACCAATTGTCCAAATTGATGCTGCCATGCTCTCTAGTCTCTTGCGTGTCAAAAACTTGAGGCATTTGAAAAGAATACCTCATTTGAGATCTAACAATTTTCACATGCTTG
>CAIGRF010085860.1:0-12526 GCA_903798235.1 Fraxinus ornus
GATTTGTTCATGATTTAAAGATGAAGCCAGTGAAATGGTTGAAATGGTAGAACAACTCTCTACATCCCATCTAAAACTAATTTTTGGTGAGTCATTGCTAAATTTACTGTCATCCTGTACTGCCTTTAAAGTGGATCTATTTCGAAACTGCAAGACCTGAAATCACAACATTTTAACATAGAAATGTTAACATTATATACACTAGAGACGATGTGGGGTCTGTAGCTCAGAGAATTAGAGTACGTGGCGTGGATCTCACCTTTCTACCAATGTACTTTCCTCCCTTCTCAGACTTGGCAGCAGCAGCAGCCCATCTCATTAGCTCTTTCATCCGGGATACGGCTCTGCTTTTATCTCCCTTGGCTCTATCTTTCTTTTCTACATTAGAGCATTGATCATTGTTGTTTACAGATAACGATTGCGCCGATTCAGTAATTGGCAAAACCTTATTTCCTGCAAGAGCAGTTGTATCTTGCTTGTGAGTAATGCCTAATTCATGAACAATATCTTCTCTTTTCATCTTCATTGAATAAAATGAAAGTTTGCCTCCTTAATGTAAAAGCATGAAAAATATATGAATTCAACAATGTATGAGCTATTTTGAAGAGCCATTGGAGGATCTTATATACAAATGAGCTAAGAGATTTGTCAACCTTGAATTATTTGATAGATAAAAAAAAAATAGAAAGCTAGCTCACTTGCATGTTAGTGTTGATATTTTTATTGGTTCAGAATATAAAGTGTGAAGAGAAAATGTGTGAAATAATTAGTCAAAATGGACAGCACACCTGAAATCTATATGTGCTGTCTGTATTTCCCAAATATTCTCTGTGTTTGGGTATTTCTGTATTCAATATAGGGCTATGTGCAGATGAAGACAAGGATAAGTGAATTTAAGCATATGGGAAGACAACTAGGCAGTTAGTGGGGGCTGGTTGGCTTGTGATTCCAAGTACAAATGGATTTATTATATAAGTTGATCATGTGGTCTACGTCAAATCCAAGTTTGGGGGCTGGTTGGCTTGTGATTCTAAGGACAAATGGATTTATTATATAAGTTGATCATGTGGTCTACGTCAAATCCAAGTTTGAGCCCCATTTTTAGAATGAATTTTGTAAAAAATGTCTGATTGAAACATAAAGAAATTTTTTGAATTTATAATTATTGAAAAAATGTATGATTGAGAATTTATTTTAAATAATAGGACTCAACCATGGCTTTTAATCAAGTGTCTGATCAAATGGTATTTCGGCAAAAACTCAAAATTAAACAAGTTGATTAATCACGTAGTCAGGTACTTCGATCAACAAGTTTGTCCTCCAACAATATAGAAGTGATAATTTGGTTCTCCAACTATTTAGTAGGAGCAATTTGCTCCTCAAACTATGAAGCAAGCGCTACTTTTGTCCTCCAACTATTGACTAGGAGCATCTTGGTCCTCAATTATGATGAAAGAGCAAGCTCATCCTCTAGAGGTGGTAATTATTAGTAAAATCGTCATAATATGCTATTATTAAAGAAATAACAAACGAAAAACTAACGAATGCAAAACGGAAAAAAATAAAAACTAAATGGGATGATAGAATAACAAATCGAACTCATGTGTAAAAACTGAAAATACGGATTACCAAATCAACAACTACTAAGTTACCGAATGGTTATTAATTTTCTGTTTTTAGTTTTGACCATACATGCAGAATAATTCTATTAAAAGCAACAAGTTACTTTTTAATAGTTCCTGAATGATTAAACATACACGTCCAATTTTCCTAAGTGGAATTACCGCAGTTGTAATATTTGGAAAGCAATAAATAACACACGGTATGATGACGGAGAAACCCAATTGGGTAAAAACTCCAGGACCAAGCCAGTTACCTCTACTATAGACAATATGGGTTACAGTTCAATTCCAAACTAATTCCACTAGCTATTGTAAACCCCGCTACTCCAAGATCTGCTGCTCATTCCAGCCTTGCGATCTGCTACCGTAGATACTGTCCAGTTACTCTCACTAGACATCCCGATCTACCTCCTGTAGTTTCCAAGTTTTGCTGTACTTATAGACTCACAATCTTCTCCCAAGATATGATGTAGCAGTCTCACGATCTGCTGCACACGTTTCTTCCAAGTGGATACCAAGAAATCACATATTCATATTCTTCTTACTGCGCTTAAATCCAGTCCTTAAAGTGTTAAGGAAGCAAGATGTTTTGGATTAACGAACATTAATGTTTTCCCAAAATTCAATTGTTGGATCATAAGAATGATGTTGATGAATCAATCAATGAATTGCATCTTGGATCTCTCTAATAATGATATAAAAGAGTTTGTCAATTGAAGCACAATGAAGCAACCTCCTAGAATTCGTCCCAGACATATATATTTATAGTTGTGGACGTTTGGGTGTTATGGACTGTGTAAAACTCTTCAAAATCACGAATTAAGTCTGGGCGTCTGGCCGCATAACTATGTCGCTCCAGCGAAGGAGTTGTCGCTTGAGCCAAAGGTCTGTAGGGCAGCTAGCGAAATCCCGGTGCCGCTTTTTCCTTATTTCCAAACTTGAACTCAGACCCTAGACTCCTAACTCAACTATACAAAATTGTACTTTTATCCTTGACTTTTACACATGTTCAATTAAGTCCTTTTTTGTTCACGAAATCGCCAATTACAATATTGAACCTAACAAAAACAATGTCATTAAAACATAGTCTCACTTATCGTAAGTGCTTAGATTTCGTTGAGCGTCTGTTGATCAAGATAAAATGGAAAAATCAGTAGAACGTGAGTATTAAATTTCTAAATTGACGAACTGGATCACAAAGACTTGTACTGGGAATGGGAAATTCCAGACAGACAGTATTTTTTACCAAAAAAATGAGTTAATTTGTGTATGCAATAGAGATTATCCTTTATTATAAGCTCAGCTCCATGAGTGGTGCGTTAATTTCATTTATAGCCATTAAAATAGCTATAATCACTGAATTTTACATTAATAAGGGGTCATGTGTGACATTTGTGTCCACATGTCACGCTCATACATGGGTTCAATTACGCGAAGTGTTAATCTGATCCATGATTTTAGCCCTTGCACATATACGTAGAGAGAGTCTCTATGCAAAACAAGATTACACCTTCGTAAAAAGTTCCCATATATAAACTACTCATTGCCTTTCCATTTTTCCTATGTGGAACAAACTGCAATTATTTTCCTTCCAACCCAAAGCTCTTCCAATGAATACA
This sequence comes from Fraxinus ornus, assembly GCA_903798235.1. NCBI lineage: Eukaryota > Viridiplantae > Streptophyta > Magnoliopsida > Lamiales > Oleaceae > Fraxinus > Fraxinus ornus. The sequence continues at coordinate 3,242 of CAIGRF010085860.1, forward strand.
CTTTGAACTCCAATTTTTCATTCGCCCTAGTATCATTTTTGTCAAGCAAATATATAATTTCGATATTCTCAAGAGGAGAACACAAATTTACTTTGATCTTCCAAAACGAAGAAATGATTCTAGTTCAAAAATATGCCAAAACAGTCCCATATTGAGCACCACTTTCCAATAGTAGTTTGGTCTGCTAACTTATCTATAAGAGCAAGTTGATCTTCCAACTGTGTAGAAAGAGCAAGTTTGCCCTCCGACTATGTACCTGCTGACGTTGACCCCGTCGAGGGATCAATCCAGGCGACATTTTGAAGACCAAAGAAAGTATAGTGATATTGGAAGTGCCATGCCACATTCTATTGCACTAAGCGATTATGTAATTGAGAATAATAATATTATCTAGCACCAGTGATGTTTGAGCACCAGTTTATGTGTTATTATACGACATGTTCAATTAAAGGTAAAATTATATGATTTATTTAATTGTACCTCACATTTATTAACACTTAATGTCACGTAAACTGATGTTGTAACACAAGTGGTGCTAAATATCACTACTCAATCAAGAATGTAGATAGGCTATCTGGTGCAAGGCGCAAAGATGGAAATGAAGGTCGCCAATGGTTTAGCACCTTTGTGTTTCAGATGATTGGCTCAATGGAGTCGGGCTGAGCTAAGAGTTGGCAGGTCAAGAGTCCTGGCAAGGCATTGGCACCCGACTGGGACCTTTACTACCCCATTGGCATCTTGGGGTGAAAATTCGTTGGGCTTACAAGATGATAAATACAGCTATGATGTGGATGACGATGATGAAACGGACATGAATATATTAAGCAATCTCGGGGACGAAAACCTTTGGAACAAACACACAATTGATTATGTTCCAAGTTTCTGCTTAGTTGAACTCTTGTATTTCCATTATTGATCAATAGTGAAGATTTCTTAAGTAGTCTGTCATCCTGTTCTATACCGTCCAGTTCTATTTATCAAACATGTTCTACAGCAACATCTGGCGATATATTATCCTTTCCAAAGAGTGAAGAGGAAGACTATATATGTATTGCTTTTGTTGTTAAAGAAAAACCCCTTTTGACAGGAAAATGATGGACAGTATTGATCTGGGATCAGTTTAGCACTACAAATGACACCTTATTTTGTTTGCCTCAATTGCCTTCAATAATGATTCACTCATTGATTATCATTTGATAAATAAACGTGCCTACATAGCTTCCTTCGACAACAGATTGTTGGCAGTAACCATACTCGCATTGCACAGATCATCCACACAATCCCCTCTTTCGAAAACCGCGGCTGCTCCCATACCCGATCCTGCAATCCAACATACACAAAAATGTCAATATACCGGATTGGACGGCATTGGATAGGATTAAAGAATGAAAACAAGTTCAAATTTGTCTGTTGTATTGTATACTACCAACCATTGATGTGTACCAAAACGAATACAATAGATACAGGAGTCAATGGTACCTAATAAGTTTTTCGATCCACCATCTTTTATTTTTATTGATTTTTTATCTTTTTCATTTATCTTAATTTCGTTGTAGCAAAATAAGTCCCTTTATTTTGGAAATTTAATTCTGCCCCTCGACATCCTTTCATAGAAAGGGAGATACCTATGCACATGGATATCACGCCAAAACGACAATCCTTGCCACGACGCTTCATCTCATTCAGTAAAGTTGCCACACAACGGGCTCCTGAAACAGAAGAAGGGCTCTATTTCAATAAGATGACTCAGTTCAATGCGATCTCAGAACAACTGGAATGTTGAGACTAACTGTAGATTACCTGTAGCACCCAAGGGGTGGCCAAGGGCCATTGCTCCACCATTGACGTTAACTTTTTCAGAATCAAGATTTAATTTTTTACAGCAATACACAAACTGGGAAGCAAATGCCTACAAGTTGACATGGGTGTATATTAATAAATTGGTTCAAACCACTAGAACTCTTTTAATATTATCGGCAAGTGAAATAACCTCATTTATCTCAAACAAGTCAATGTCATCAAGTTCAAGACCCGCGGACTTCACTGCAGCTGGAATTGCAACAGCTGGGCCAACTCCCATGACAGCAGGATCTACTCCCACTGCAGAAAAACTCCTACAAGAGAAGCACAAGATAGTTCGTCAGAACAACATGGCAAGCTTGAACTACAAAGTAAAATCTAAAGTCAGTTAAATATTGTTGATGATGCAAATTCAATGTTCAAAATCTTGTGTGCCAGTAACAATATTTACGAACATTTGCTACAAATCATAAGCGGTTTGAACATAAAATTCTGCTGTTGTGAAGAAAATATTCCAGTAAAGATTATAATGAAATAACAAAGTGGTAATGGTGGTCCAGCAGACAGCCCGTGGGATGGGAAGGGACTACCTTACACCAATTATGATAAAGAAAATTCAAAGTAGAATAATATCTAATATAAAGTTGAAGTGCATTAAAAAAATAACCCAAAGATCAATTAAATTCCATTTGATACCTTGTTGAGCCACCTCAAGTAAAAGCTTAAGTTGTTAGAAAGAGGAAGAATTTATTGCTATATGAACTGGATTTACATGGTTCACTTTAACAATAGCCAGTAAATAAGATCTTCTAGTCGACTGAAATGTCTCTTAGAACTAATGAACTTATGAACATAAACTTTATGGTCACGAACCCAACCAAGTATTAGAACATATGATTTTCGTACGTTATTGCAAAATAAGTATTGGTTTTTGGGATACTTTTACCTGAATACACCAAGAATCGGAAGTCCCTTCTGCATAGCCAGACTCCTCTTCATGAGAAGAACTGCTCCAGCACCATCACTCACCTGACTAGCATTTCCTGAGAAGTCATATGTCCACATTATGATTAAAAATCATCTAAGGTAGCATTATATCGATCAAGATGTGATTCACCAAATAATTTACTTGTTGCAACTATTTCATTACCAGCAGTTGTGCTCCCATTCTTATTGAACGCAGGCTTCAACTTTGCCAGATCTGTCATATTTGTGTTTGGTCGAATGCCTTCGTCTACAGATATAGTAACAGGCTTCTCCTCTCCAGTTCTAGGGTCCACAATCTTTGAAAATGGGCCAACAGTTAATAAACTATTTAAGATTCAGAAATATTGTCACAGAAGCAAAAGAATATGTTTACCTTAGTAGAAACAGGAATAATTTCATCTTTAAATTTTCCAGACACAGTTGCTGCTGCAGCACGCTTATGAGACATTACCTACCGTTGCATGGGTAACAATTGCGTAAACTTGCATAAGATTTATATGTCCTTAGACGATTAAAATGTAGCAAACTTACAGCAGCCTGGTCTTGTTCTTGCCGAGTCACACCAAAACGTTCTGCCACGTTTTCAGAAGTAATGCCCATGGGAAGCAGACAGTCACGAGCTTGAGCAAAACTGTTTACCTGTTAAATGGCATATGTCCAGTTGAAGCATAAATGCTAAGACGTAGTAGTCTTTTGAAAGAAAGAATATTCAAATTTTAACATACTCTTGGATTAACTTTTTGAATCCTTTCGATATTATCAATTGTCATCACCTCCAATCCAGCCCCAATGCCTGTATAGAAAACATAAAAGATTAAAAGAGAAGGTGGAAAAGTCACTTCGGTATGCAATTTTTATATAATTTGCCGTTTACCAATATCATAAAATCCTGCTTTTATGAAGGCAGCTACATCAGCAACAGCCTGGAGGCCAGATGAGCATTGTCTGTTGACCGTTCTGATGGGCACAGTATCTAAGAAAGTTACACAATAAAAAGTGAATTAGTGAAGGCAGATTAAGTTTGAAAAGAAAAACTTAACTACTGAGATCGCCAGTTAATTGGATCAATTTTGTCCTTTGAGATAATTACTGCAGTTTTGACAGTCAGTAAGATCATTTTATTTGTTTATAAATCTTAACAATCAAATCAAACCATGATTAGTCCACGTGAAAGATTGCGCATTCGAAAATTTCACTGTCAGCTGCATCTGAGTGCCCACATAAATATTCCAGGTAGTGAATAATTATATTATTCATACAAGATTTTAAAGCCCAAAGTAATTAAGAATTATGCATGAAATGTATCGGCAGTGCAGCAGAAGAAACGAAAGAGGGTGGAGATTTTTGGAATGAAAAACAAGTAAAAATCAGGAAAAGAAAGAATACCAGGAAAACCAGCATACAATGCAGCCATTCTGCACTCAATTGCTCTCTGTGAACCTGGAGCCAAAACTGTTCCAACAATTATATCTCCCACTTCAGCTGGATTTAGATTCGTTCGCTCTATCAATGCCTTCAATCAGTAGCAATACAATATCGTATAGAACTTCAATTAGGGTTGTATAGAAAATAATAATAATAATTTAAGTATAAAAGCAAGATCGTAAGAGAAACTTCAATCCAGGTCCTTCTATCTAAAAGTCAATTTTCTCATTGCCACTTCAGAAAACTAAAATATTCAACAGGAAAGACTATTCTCGTGAACTCAGAATCTCTACAAAGCAAGATTCAGACCTACCATGTTCCTGTAAGTGGTTGTTATTGAGCATAATAACTAACCTTCAGTACAGTAGCAAGTAAATCATCAGGAAGAGTATCCTTGAAACCCCCGCGTTTTGATTTGCAAATAGCAGTTCTATATGCACTGTTAAACATGATATATGTAGAGGAGCAATCAGTGGTCGGAGAGCCAGTTTGCAGAAATTCAGACTAGTTACTTTAAGCAAGAAGATAACTGACTGATTTAAATTGAAGCAGCTTACGCGACAATGACAACATCATCTCCAAAAGAAGCTGTTCTGTGATATGCAGCACTATCTCCAGCCAAACATATAGAACGCTGCCAAAGAAAATAGAATGAAAGATGCTGGATATTTAAAAGTAATATATAATTATTCTTATGATTGATGTCTAATTTAATGTCAATTATGTACAAATATAATTTGGTGCATACTTTATTTCATTTACGTCGTTAGATAAGACAAGTGAATGGCAACTACGATTTTGTGCAGAGATAAAATCACCTTAAAGAAGCAAGTAATCTGTGCATCAATCTAGCTTATGCTTACAAGATTTTAGCAACGCTGTTTATGGGATTACTGAACCATTGTTTCTGATGCTTAAAATCAATAAAAGCAACTAACAACCCAAAAGTAAGATGAATAAAATTTGTATGGTTTGGCAAACAAGTTACTTCTACAAAACTAAGTACGGGTGCCATGACAACAATTTGGCGTCTCAAAAGCAATCAGGTAGTTAAAATATTGCTTTTACATGTTGGCTTTCAAATCTATAAACTGCATCAAAAGTCTATATGTCACAGTTGTTTATTTTACATCCAAATATCCACAACTTGTTCATGTAAACTATCAATAGGTTTTCTTGCGTTCGATATGCATCCTTGCACATCCAATACACGCAAGGCAGACGACTACTATCTATTTTCGAGACTTTCTTATCTGTTGACCAGTTTTAACTGCTATATTTTACATAGATTTTTATTACTAAAATCAATCTAATAATAATAGCTGAAGTGAGTTACGTGGATGATTTTGTTCCTATAAGGAAGTAAATTCTATTAAATATCATACAAAATATAAAACCATTATCTCCAAGCAGAGCAAGTACTACTTTACAATTACAACTTACAAATTCCCAAGAGTTTGGAAATATTTCTTGCATACATAAATGGTGATTGCAACTTATGACAAAACATTGTTAATTCAAACATGACAAATAAGAAAAAAAATTCCAAAATCTCTCTTACTTATAACAAGCAAACTTCTTGTTTGGGAAGTGGCAAAATTGGATCTTTGGCAGTAAAAGATTTTAACTTTTTATTTCTTAAATAATCTAATGTACCAAACATGTCTTCAAATTGTCGGAATGGACGGTTATACTCAAACCCTTGAGGTTAGAGAAATTTGAAGCAGTGCACACAGTTAACTCGCAGTGACACCAATAGAATTAGTAATAGAGTATTTAATGCACAATAAAATTTAATTCAATCTATGGGATAAGTAATACTAATCAAGAAAACACTTACAGAAAGAGTAGATTGAGGAGTCTGTTGATGAAAAGGAGTGGGTTGCAAGTGTTCCAGCAGAATTCTCTGTCTGTTAATAGCTTTCTCCATTTTCACTCTGTATCTCTCTCTCTAAAGTTCAACACAATTCAAGGTTTCTGTTTTTCTGTAAACTACAACTGGGATGAATATATAAAGGGAAGATGAGGAAATTTATGGTGAAATGAAGTGGAAAATCCTATTGTGATACAGTTATTCCCCACATTGTATCAGTTTTCTTTTTTTCTTCTTCTTTTTTTTCCCCCCAATTACCAATGAAAAATTGACCTGGCAATGAACGCTTCTTGTTGGAAAAATTGCAGTCGGCTCTCCAACCTTTTTATGAAGTGCAGAAGTATCACAACCCTTTTATTTTGACACCATCATCCCATTAAAAAAACAGTAATATCACTAGTATTATAACACAAGTCTAGATGGTACTAAGACCCTGTTTGAGACACATTTTTCTTTTCTAAAAAAAATATGATCGTTATCCATCACATCAAACCATCAATTTTGATTTTCTATTTCTTGTGTGGGCCCAATAACAGTTATATTTTTCATTCACATTCTAGAAAAAAGGTGGTTCAAACGTGGCCTAAATATCATTAAATGAAATGTATTATTAAATAAATTACATTATTTCAACTTTAATTGAACGTATTATATAATGCTACTTAGAGCTTGTTTGGTACCAATTTTAATCCAATTAAAATTGAAAATATAGTCATTATTGGATCTTACTCATTTAAAAAAGTCAACAATAATGGCTAATTTTTCAATTTTAATCCGATTTTAATCTCTACTAAACATACTCTTAAACATTAGTAAACATTATTTTAAAAAAAAATTAGTTGAAGAACTTTTAAATGATCTGGTCCAAAAATATTCTAGTTAGCGCACGAACCACGAGCAAAATTGTCAATTCAGTTAATCTCAATAAAACATTACAGAAAAAAGGGAGCAATTTCAACAAACGTTTGGAATGATGGTGCAAAATGCAAAAGTTTGAGAAATTTCTGTACTTTTTAAAAAACGTTTGACGACTTGACTGCAATTTTCCATTTTCTTTTTCTTTTTTATTTCCTATGTCCAGATTTGGACTTCAACCACGTTTTCCACAATGCGCGTGTAACACCTTATTGTTACAGAAATTACATGTGATTTTGTCACTAGGGAGTAGGGACCACCAATCACCAATCAACTTTTTTTATTAATTAAATACTAAATTCACACTATCAATTATAAAGCCCCCGTTTGGCACCCATTCATTTCTTTTTCTCATTCTCATTTTTTATTTCAACCACACAATCTCCTAATAAAATAATATTACACACAAATCAAAAACTTTTCATCACTTTTCCACCACACATTTCTTACATCAATCACTATTCCAAAAATTCTTTCTACTAAAAATGGTTTCAAACAGGGGCTAGTGACCAATGGGTTTCAAACAGGGGCAAAGTCTATTTTACTCAAATTCCACATTTCACGCTCAACTTGTGCCCCATTAACAACCGTCGCTTCATGCCCGCCCAATTATCCGGGGCGGAGTCAGCACCCAACAAGCCTCCAAGACCGTCCATGCTAGCTTGTTGGGCGGTTGTCCGTACTCACTTAGAACCATTTGTATTCACCTGGATTTCTGGATCAAACACTGCGATTACCCCTTTACGAGTATGTTAAAAATGATTTTTGTCCACTAGATGATACAATACAACAATTTTTTTATGCAGTATCTATTTATTTTTGACATTTTAAATATGATTCTCTGTAAATTGGCGTGGCCTAATTATAAAGGAATTTTCGAATTTCTTCATGGCAAGTTGCATAATGTTTGTTAGAACGTGAATCAGTTGGAAGACTATTTTCTAGCAGGTCAAGCAGGAAACACATTGTTTATGATCATCAATTTCCTCTCTTTTACGTGGAAACAGAACATGAATAAATTAGGACAAATTTTGACCAAATTCAACTCCAAGATGGGGTGGAGTTGAGGGGACCCCCCAACCACCCACACCAATAGATAAATGATTCCATCATTTTCTTGGTGGCTTTCGAAAAGGACAATTCAATCTTAGTTGGGGCACCACACCAATAGCCTAATTAATCCCCATTTGCTTGATGGCTTTCGAAAAGGCAATTTATTAAACATGAAAAAGATTTAAGCCATGTTTGGAGTTTGGTGAGATTAAAATCAGCTTTTTAGTAGATTTTGATAAAAATTGATGAAATATATTGTAAAAAAGTTGTGTATCACATAAAATATGTTGTTAAAATTAAATGTTGACTTTGATTTTAATTAAATGTAGAAACATGATTTTAAAAAATGAGGCTCGGCTAGGAGCTTAATCTTGTTTATTTTGTTGCGATCGAGTAATAATGTTTAGTAGAAATGGTATTTAGCATTAATTTATGATTAAATTTAAATGTACAATATTGGTTGACAACAATGGTTGACAATCATGTTGTCAAAATTCTACCACGTGAAGTAAAAAGCAATTTTTTAAAAATGGACGGATGTGATGATGCCAAACATGATGTTGTCAACCAATGTTGTACATATAATACAATCCTTTATTTATACGATAGTGACCCGTTGTTCAATTAAATTGGAATGCAGTTTTATATATTGAACAATGTGGAAGTGGAATCTAAAAAAGAGTATTAAGCACTAATTGTGCCAAATGATTATTCATTGTAGCATGTATTCATTGGAAATAAGGTTGTACCTTCTCACGTCTTTACATAGCATTTTTAAGTTATTTTTTAAACATATCGACTGATTTTCGTTCTAAAAATTGATTTTAATTAATATAGAAGTTAACTATGTAATCGTGTTAAATAAGTTGCTTTTAAGTATATCTGAAGATCTAAAATTCTTAGTCCACGTCAACTCTTCGCCTTTGGAAAATTTTCGCTAAAGAAAAGGCAATAAAAAAATTACATGCAATGCAATGAATACAAGGTTGACTAGGAAACACCTAAGAGTCCGTTTGATAGAAAGGTGGAAAATGGGTGGAAAGAAAATGTTTTACAGGGAAAAGATTTTCCTAAAAATTGTTTTGCTGAGAATTGTAATTAATTATGTTTGATTGATATAATTTTTCATGAAAAATATTGAAAGTTTGGTATCCGTTTGACTTCGTTTTTTATGAAAATTGTCTGATAATGTTTTTCTATCATTGGGTTTAAGATTTGTTCCAATTGCCAAA
>CAIGRF010085860.1:19504-38499 GCA_903798235.1 Fraxinus ornus
AGGAGAATTTTTAGGTTTATGTGTAATTTTATTTTATTGATAGAATGTGTGGTTGAAATGAAGAAATAGAAAAAGAATGAGAATGAGAAAAAAATGGGTGCCAAACGGGGGCGTAATAATACGACGACTAATTATATTCACACAACAATTTTTATTTCTTGCACTACTTTTTAATATATTTAAGGTTCTTAATCTTTACTCATCATACTATTTATATTTCTAAAGATTTTTCATGTCGTTATTATCCTCAAACTTTTCATTAGTTAACCCACTTCGTATTTGATAACAATTTTATATTAAAAAAATTTGTTGAAATGACATAAAATAACTTATTTTTTAATCATATTTTAAAAATAAATAAAAAAAAAGTGCGAAAAAAATATTTTTCATCCATTTTAAAGCATGAAAATAAAATACTTTAATATAAATCATCGTAAAAAGACACACTTTATTATAATTAAAATGTGAGATTGAAAATAAGAATTCGACGAAAAAAAGTTAAAAAAATAATTGCTGCAATGAGCAAAGATAGGAGAACTTTATTATAATTAAAATGTGGTGTATCAAATAAAAATTGTGATAACAATATAATCACAATAATATGATTTAACAAACATATTATTAACTAACATCTGAAAAAAATAACGCTGTACACTAGAGTAATTTTATTTAGCATCAGTGGTCTAAATAGTAACAATTAAATGAGTTAAGTGATTCTACATTTCATTAAGTTCATTGGTGTCACCTTAATTGATATTCTAACATTAATTGTGTTAAATAATATTATTCTAAACATTATTGTTGTAACTACTAAATTTTTTTTTGATGGTCATTATTTGGAAGAAATAAGGTTTTGAATAGTAATTTTTGTTTTTTTAATACGTTGAAAACTTGAAATATGTATATTTTTTTTTCTAATTTTTAATAAAAAATTCTTTTATTAAAAAAAATCTTAAATTACTATAAAATAAGTAATTAATTTATTTCTAAATCTTGACATAATTTATTTTTTAACTTTTTTTTTTATCTTAAAGAAATTTATTAAAAATGAACTTTATGTCCTATTTGATTAAGATAAAAAATAAATTTTTAGCAAATTTTAATAAAAATTGATAGGATGTATACTTTGAAAATTGTAGGTCCCATAAATATATAATTAAAATTAATTATTGAATTTGACTTAAAATTTTAATATAATTTTTTATTAAATCAAACGAGGACTATAAGTTTAGCCAAACACGTTTTCTTAATTTTTTTTTTTTTTTTTTTTTCATTAAAAGGCAAAAAGTCATATTTCAACAACTCTTATTTCACCTTTTTCTGAATAACAAAATTCAAAATTTATCTATTTCCATGTAGAAATTATTTGACAGCCATTTGCTCTTACCAAACCAATCCGCGACGATCATTTGGACGGGTTTCTCTCAGCGTGTCCCTTCGCGGTTATCTTTTGCACAAAAATCCATTTTCACCGAAAATCTCACACTTCCCCCATCTTCTCGAACGTGCTCCCACCCTTTTTCTCCCTACATACATTTTCTCTCTCACGAAAAATTATAAATACAAGCTTTTTAGATCTGAATCAACGGCTCAGCTAGCCGGAGCCAGCGGAATTACTGATGGCGGCGGCACCATCACTACCGAAGGTTGACGACTTTGGTTCGTCCTCGAGTTCCAGTGAAGTTTCCGTGAAGTTCGACAAGGATGGTCCTTCGGAAGTTTATTCTACTACTGTTGATAGTAGCGGAAATGGTGCTGCTGCTCCTCCGCTTTCCAATGGTGGCAGCGACTCTTCAGGTGAACCTCTTCGATTTTTTTAAAGATAAATGAAAAAAATAGTATTACTAGGAAATGAAGTTGAAAGAAAAGTAAACATCGTATGATGATGTCAGTGTATTAGTTTTTGCGGTTAATTTGATGAAGTTGCATAATTACATGATTTTACAATTTGTGGTAGGGAGTGCCGATGTGATTATTTCTAGAATAAACACAATGCCTCGGGAAATTTTGAACTCCGAAAAATTAGAGCGGCCGTCAATTGAAGTTAAGCTGGAAAGATCAAAGACTGAATGGCGAAGACATAGTAATAATATACTTGCCGAAGAGGCAGCACAAATATTCGATGATAAAATCTCTGTCCAGCAGAAGGTAAAAAATTTAGACCTTTTCTCTTCTTCCGCCCCTCACCTATTAGCATTTCTGTTGTCATTGCTTTTGATATTGCTGATATTTTGCTTATTTCTTGTACATTGTCTGGACGATAACTTAAATTGCCTATTTGGCTAATCTAAAAAAAAAAATAAAAAATTACTTACAAGTAATCTTTAAAATAAACAATCATTCATGGTAGTCAAGCTTGAAAATAATGTCTAAATAGTAACTTTTTATTTTTCTAGTTTCATGTACAAGTAAGAAAAACTAACCTATATAAACATGTTTGGAGAAAAAAAATATTTAAGAGTATGCTTGACTTGCATTTTAGTCAAACGCGCTCTTTGTATCCTGAAAATTTTTATATCAGTGCTGCGATTTGTTATGAAAAAATGTATTGCACAATACAGCCTGATTCTGAAATTCTGCAGTGGAATAGAAATAACAGAACAATTAAAGATGCATCATTTAATTTGATTATTATTTTCATAATTAATTTTGTAATGGATACGGGTACAGATTGCTAGAACTAGCTTCTCTATTGATCAATGGAATTGCGAGATGGGTGCTATTGATTTCATTTCAATCTCTAGTGAAAATATTTGAGTATAACTAAATTGTGGCTTTGTCAATATTAGGTCGGATGAACAACCCTCGATACTAGGGTAAAAATATGAACATATAATAGTGGGGTTGGCAACCTCCTCCACAAAAGATATTTGAAAATTTCATTTTTGTCGTATGATTTTGAAACAATTTATTCACTTGGTCCTCATCTCTGAAGATGGGGACTAGAATTTGTGGTTGTTTCCCCGAGAACTATCTTAGGAAATGAAATTTGGCTTCATTCCCTAATCAAACAAGTTATAAAATTTCTACTTCTGATTAACTTCTCTCTCTCTCTCTCTCCCCCCCCCCTCCTCCTCCTAACTAGACGATTTCTCTAACTTATATTTTCTTGATATATCTAAGTTTTAATTGCAAAAATTTCAAAATTGTAGTAGTTTGAGGTTAAGTTTCATAATTAATGTAGTAATTTTTTGTGCCTCAATTTTCTGGCAAGTAGAGGTAGGCTTGAGTCGCTTGACTCACTCGAGTCTCAAGAACAAGGGGGCTAGGAATCCGCAGGCTGGTGACTGCTATTTCTTAGCCCATTCTATTAGACTCATTATATGAAGTGTTTCATAAAGTATGGTTAAAAAAGAAAATTTATAGAATATATTTCGGGAAAAAATGAGGTTGATATGGACTTTTTTTGCTTATCATCATGGATATGATCAAGGCAATTTTATTTTTATTTCATGTCTCTTTGTCATTATGGATGTCGATTAAGTCCTCTTGATTACTTAACACTGACACGTTTCATCTTTAACTAATTTTTACCAATATATTGCCCCTACCGAAACAAAATATCTCAATCCTAGATCTGCCCATGTCTGAATTGGTATCATTGCTTTGAAACGCGATGCAAATCGTTTTTGGAAAACCAGAAATGGTTATCATATGAGAAAATCCTCACTAGGACGAAGGAACTTTCTTCTTTGTCAAGGGACTTTCTTCTTTAGTAGCTTAGGAACTTCTTGAGCAGTCTTATGTCAAGTTCCCCGAACTTAGTACTGGGGGTGGCAAGGGCACCCCACCCACCAGAGATTTTCTTGTCCTGATCCCTGCTTAAAGCCAGCCACTTCCCTACTTATAATTGTTATGTTTTCTAGGGTAATTTGGGAAATGGTCTAATGGGCTTAGGTAATCAATTTGTGTTGGGGCATAAAAATGTTGGGCAAAGATGTTTTAAACAAAATTTGATTTTTTTAATTTGATTTTTTTTTTTTTTAAAGCTATATAATCAGGGAGGGGGACCACAGGGCGCGAGTTTTTTGGGTCAAATTGCCATACCTACTTAGTATGTTTTATTATCTAGCCTTGGGACAAATCATTGCACTAATGGAATTTTCTAAAGAAACCTTTTTCTAGCATTACACTTTTTACACATTGGTTATTTGTACCCCCCCCCCTCTTTCCCATTTTTGTCCAGGGAACTACATTGAGACATGTATTCGGTAACATAATTTTGTTTGTTGACCTTTGCTCTTTATAAGACCATGAATATGGGCAAGGATCTGACAAATAACATATGTTCGTCTTCTTTTTCATCATGACTTCATATTTATGTAAAAAAAAATAATTTATCAGCTGATACCTTTAAATAACATGTTTAAACTTGTTCTTATACTCCATCATGTAGGTACTTTCTAATTTAGTTGCATCTATCTAATTGATTTCAGTGGATTATCTCCAAATATCTCATTGCGTATTACATCTTATACAAGGTGGAATTGTATTTTCTTTTAAGTATTTTTAATCGCTGCAGCTCAAATTGTTGAAGAGAATAGCCACTGTTAAAGATGATGGAACTGTAGAATTTGAAGTTCCGGGAGATGTTGAACCTCAAACTCTTGGAGTTGGTTCTGAAAATGTATGTAATGAAGTTGATGATGAACCTAATGATGCAACAGAGCTTCAAGACATCCCCCCATTGCAGATTGTAATGCTTATTGTGGGGACGCGCGGAGATGTACAACCATTTGTTGCAATCGGGAAAAAAATGCAGGTACTTTTTGATTTCATTTCTACAGCCTTTATCTAGTTATTGAAAACCTGATCCTTTATGCACATTTTCTGCTAGAAGAGAAAAAGGTAGAAGGAAGAAACAAGAAAGGAATAACTAGGAATTACCATTATGAGTTTCGATGGTTGTACTTAACACCATTGCAATCAATTAGTGTTTTGGTCTGGGCCACACAAAATTTCTAGGGCTGGGCATGGTCAGAACCAAACCAAACCTGAATTTTCGGATATTTAGTAAGTACACCCGTCAGATCCAAATTTAATTTCCGTTCGGTTTGGTTCCTAGGTTTCTTATCATAATTAAATTTTTTAATATTTACAACAACACTATATTAATTCAACTAATGACATATTCAATTTTAGCTCTTACAAAATAACGTAGTCCAATTTAAAATTATACAAACAATAACTTCCAGATTAAGGTTCATTGACCAATGTTACAAATTACCAAAAAGTAAATAATAATACTAAAATATCAATGATTTCATTTCATCGATTCCTTTGCTTCAAGCCTTCAAGTCTGCATAAAAAATGAAATATAAATTAGAAATTACGTAAATAAAATATTTTTAAATATTGCTTCATTTGTCACATTAAGAAACTCTACAAGAAATAATTAAAAAAACACAATTAATATACAATAATAATTTTTTTTTAGATTTATTGATATACCGCCAATTTAAAATGTCAAAATCTCGATCACTGGCATGTTCAATTTTATTGAGTTAGGCTTTGATTAGAAATTAAAAATGAGAAAATCATATTTTGGTTTGGGTTAAATTAATAAGTTGGCAATTGAAAACGGAAAATGATACTTTTGGGCTCAATTGATTAGTTGTCAAATTTATTTAGAAAAAAATTTAAGTAACTCGACTTATTTAATATAAAGAATTAAAAAAATTAGGGAGATTCGGTTCTTGGACTAGAACCGAAAATCAAACCAAACTCGTCGATTCTTGATTCAAATACCCGTTCGAGTATTTAATTTAAGAAGAACCACTCGATTTGATTCAGTTCGATTCGGTTCAGTTTGGTTCGGAAGTTTAGTCCCGCCCTAGAAATTTCTAAGTGGTTAGGGTGATTGATTAAAATTTCAGATTCAGGTTCACATGGATGATTTTTCTGGAACTGTTCCTGCAATCGTCTTTGGGCCTAAGTCTGTTGCTTGGTGGTTATGAAGATAACTTTCCTATATTGAGAAATTATGGAAGCTGAGGCCATATACCTTTTTTTGCTCGTGGAACTTTTTTGTTAGGCTCCGTTTGATTCGCCATATTTTTCAACTTTTGTAGGGCAATTGGAATAAATTTTAGACCCAATGATAGAAAAAATTATCACTTTCATGGACAATTTTCATAAAAAACGAAGTCAAACAGACGTCAAACTTTCAACATTTTCCATGAAAAATTATATCAATCAAACACAATTAATTACAATTCTCAGTAAAATAATTTCTAGGCAAATCAATTCCATGTAAAACATTTTTTTCACTTATTTTCCACTTTTGCAATCAAACGGACCCTTAGTTATTTGCCTACTTCATGGAATTTGGTTTTACATTGTTTGATGCGCACTAACTTTTATGATTTTGAATGACATTGACTGAAACAAATAAGGGCAAATGAAAGGGAGAAAGTTGTATTTTTTGCAGTTGGATGGCTGGAAATAAAGGAAGAGCATAGAAAATTTGCAGCTTTATAGTATATTCATCTTTTGGGTCTATGTTATATTGTTGATAAGAATGGTTCGGTGCAGGATTACGGTCATCGTGTTAGATTGGCAACTCATTCAAATTTCAAAGAGTTTGTTTTGACTGCTGGGTTGGAATTCTATCCTCTTGGTGGCGATCCCAAAGTTCTTGCTGGATGTATGTTTCTGTTGCTCATATTTTTTTTTTGGAACCGACTTTGTGAATTCATGTTTTGTTTTGACAATGATTAATGATTTAATATATTGTTCTTGGAACTAAACTTTGTTACATCGTTTAGCTGTCTTAAACTCAAATTGTGCTGCCCTCTACTAAACTTTGGTATATCGTGTTAGCTGTCTTCAACTAAAACTGTGCTGCCCACTGCGGAAAAGTTTTTGAATGTATTGCATGCTTGCCAACAAAATATAGCATTGAAGACAAGATAAGGAAAGATAAATTTATATGTCTTGACATAGTTATCACTTTAGCAAAGAGTATCAAGGCACTGAGGGCCCTTTGGTTCTAAGCATAAAGCCAAAAGCAAAGTGTACCATTGAAACAAAGCACATATTATACTCTAAATGAAATTTTCTTTACATGCATAACATGTTCAGAAATATTAAATTGCAATACTTATATTAATGTTAAATCAGTTCATTTCAACTCATTTGAGAAAAATTGAATTGAATTCATTTTAAGGCCTTATATATAATTCAGTAACTAATTCAAATTTAGCCAGTCAAATAATCAGTAAGACTTAACAAACTAAAATAAAATTTGTGGTCCAGATCAAAAGGATAAAAAGGCCCAAAAACTCAAAAATTGCATAGTTGTTGTGTTTTTAATTTTTTTTCTGAAATTTTACATTTACTGGGAGTGCTATGTGTCAACACTTGAGGAATGCCTTGGGAATACACCTCTCTGCATTTTGTGCTTAGACTTGCTTTTAACAACTGTGTGAGGATATACTTATTCAAATATAGTTATTAGTCTTGGTTTTGGATTTACATCTGTTTATGAGTTCTTCAATGGTTTTTGCTGATTTATTGATCTTTTCCCAAATCTTTTCAACTAAAAGTTCTTCTGAATATCATACAACACGCATAACTGCAGAAGACAGACAAAATGCTAAAAGACAGAGATTATTATGATCTGGTATCATCTGCTGTTTTGTCATGGATTATATTTGAGAATGAAATGCAATTTTTCCTTTTCTAGGCAATATGTTGCCCATTCTCCTGTTCTGTGATTGGATTATTTTCCACAATGAAATGCAATCTTTCCCTTTCTAGGCAAAATGTTTTCCATTAAGATTAGCACCATCTTTATCTACATGAACTGAATTCCATAATTCAGATCATCTACATGTGCAGTTTGCAGCATGACTAATGCTTCTCATTTGTCTTAATATCTGGAATTTTGAAGCAATTTTATATGCTAAGCAGTATCCGAAATTCTTGGTGACTGGTTATTGACACTTCCTTTTATTGGCTTATTGCTCCTAAATTATCTTGTGGAGTGATGTTATTCTGGGTCCCAACATTTTTTTCTGAGGAACGGCGTCCATCTTTTCCTGTTTGAACATTAGTTTCTACGTGCCTTGAAATGTTTCATTGTATTGTAACATTTTATTTGACATCTGTTTCATTCTGTGATCCTAGACACTGCACGTGTCACTTCATTTGGTCTTTTGTGTTGACATTGGAGAATTGCTTCAAGAATATTAGCTGTTTAGGAAACGAGTTGATCCCAAATCTTTTATCAATTTATTTCATGTACTTTGCCAAATCTGGACATTTATTTACTGGGTAATTACTGATCACTAATGAATCAATCAATTCATTAACGACTGAATTCTTTTTCTTTTTTTTTTTTTCCTTTTTTTTTTTTTTCTGCAGACATGGTTAAAAACAAAGGGTTTTTGCCATCAGGCCCTTCAGAAATACCCATACAAAGAAATCAGATGAAGGAAATAATATATTCTCTACTTCCAGCATGCAAGGAGCCTGATCTTGATTCTGGTGTTCCTTTCCAAGCTGATGCAATTATAGCCAATCCCCCGGCATACGGTTAGATTGTCTCTTATGGATACTTTTTTCTTCTACTTTGTTTCGCACTTCTTTAGTTTAGTTGATTTCATGGTTGCTATCTTGTAATTTAGGCTGTCAGCACTTGGGATTCGAGGTCTCTAACTTTTCCTTGTTAAAAATGTGAATTTCCTTATCCCTTTGATAGAACGATAGATTGGCTAGCTGGCTGCTACAAGCTGTTGAATTTGGAAATTTGAAGAGATGTTTCTTGGGATATATTTTCAACTATGGAAGACCACTTGGTAATCTAAGTTTTTAGGCATAGTAGAATTAGGATGGAACACATAAGAGTGTCTTTTTAGCTATGATAATAAGGATGATGGTGATGCCAAACTAGAGGATCTTGATGTCTTAAAGAGTGACTGCTCTAGATACGCCCCCCCCCCCCAACCCACTTTTTTATTTTTTTATCTAGAGAAAATTGCAGCAACGATCCCAAACCTTTTTGTTTTTTGTAGATTTTACCTCAACCTTCACTTTGTGCCACCACATGTCCCAAACCTTTCAAAAAATAAGCATCAGAGGTCTAAATGGATGGACCGTTAGTCAACTAAATTTAAAATGAGTAAAATGGTAATTTTGCTATTTACCATATTAAATAAACAAACAAAACAATCAAAATAAAAAAAAAAAAACTAAAAAAAAACTGTTCATTCTCTTTCTTTACCCAACCCACCACCCCGACTCGCCACCGCCATCGCCATCGCCATCGCCGCCCTACTCCGGCCAACCCACCACCTTGTAAATGCGCATAATTTCATTATCAAACACTATAAAATTTTAGAGAATACTCAGTAAGCTCCCCTGCTGCTGTTCAGAATTGAGCCAAGCGTTCCCAAAACTGCAGAGGCCAAAAGTGGGCTAACATCCAGTGTATTAGGAAACCAGCTGAGCAAAACCCTAACCATCAGAACCCCGCTGCGAATATCTAGCCATTTCGACCGCCACCACTGTGATTGGCGTGTTTCAACGACCTGGTAGGGACGTCCTTCATCGCGGCGAAGAATGCCGGCCCATCGGTATAAACCAGGGGCACTTTCAATTGCACGCCCAAGTTTAGAATTCCGCCGGCCAAGAATCTTGAGGCTATTAGGGCTGTGGAAAAGATAGTAGCGAGCGTCCGAGTCGAGCACGAGAGCAAATCATGTGATGGGTTTTAGGAGATTTTATTTCTGAGTTTGCAAGTGGTGCTGAAACGGAGGCTGAGATTCTCGATTTTGAGGGTTTTGGGTATGGCGAGAAAGAGAGGACTTTTGGTTTTGAGGGCAGGGGGGAGGTGGCGGTTATGGGCGGAGGGGAAGGAGAGATCGATGGGGGAGTGGCGGTGTCAGAGAGAATTGATGGGTTTCGGAGAGTGAGGGCTTGAGAGGCCATGAGAGAAGAAGCCATTTTCTTTCCTGTGTTCTCTAGAGAAGGGGACTAGGTTGATGAGCATTTTTTGTACTCCACAATGTCACTTATTTGGTTGGAGTAGGGTGGCGGTGACGGAGGGCGGTGGCGAGTTGGGGTGGTGGGTGGGGTAAATAAAGAGATAATCAACAATTTTTTTTTGTTTATTTATTTAATATGATAAATACCAAAATTACCATTTTACCCATTTTAAATTTGATCAAAATCAACTCATTTGGTTCCTGCATATTTTTGAAAGGTTTGGGACCTGTGGCGATACAAAGTGAAGGTTGATGTGAAGTTTGCAAAAAACGAAAAGGTTTGGGGCCGTTGCTGCAATTTTCCCTATTTTCTATAAGGTATGACTTGAAGATGAGATGATGAATGTGATCACAACAGGTTGGATGGAAAAAGAAAAGAGGGGTCATATGCAACGGTGATATCTACGCAAAAAGGAAAGCTTTGTAATGGCTACTAGACAACAATGATTATGGTACTGATGAATGAGCATTGGACCATTAGTAAACAAATTTTAGTAGATTGATTTAATAAATATGAGAATGTTAAGTATGCACACACACTAAAATAGACAAATAAGATATATGACCAGAATCAGAGAGACCAATTAAGGATAAACTAAAAGCAAGGATTACTTAAAGATGGTTGATGTTAGTCTTGTATGCTATCCTAGTAGAACAAGTTAACATAGAGAACTGTAAGGAAATTTACATGGCCTGAGGTGGTTGCAAAATAATTGATTTCAAAAGACGAGTTAGAAGGGACAGCTTTGGAAGTTGGAACGAATGGAATGGTTAAAACGATTCATGTAGCTGACTCCAAATTTATTGGAAATACAGTTCAACTTGCTGTTATTGTTTTTTCCTAGAATACATATTAAATACTACTACGAACTGTCCTTAAGAGTTGTGCAATCTAGCTATTACGGATTAAAGTTCACATTAAGTGGGATAAAGAGACTATAAAAGTTAGGGGTGTAAGCGGTCCGGTTTTACCGATTTTTGACAAATTTTCAAACCAAACCGTTTAAACCGGTTTGAGAAAAACCCAAACTTAAATCAAACCATTTTGAACGGTTTGAAAAAAACTCAAACATAAACCTAACGGTTTGATTCGATTTTAAACCGCCGGTTTCGCCGTATATTTTTTTTTATGTCTACTTTTATGATATTAATTCATTAAATTCAATATATATTTATATCTTACTAGCAATAAATCTAAAACAAACTAAATATATCTACTACAAATTTAAATACCAACTAAATCAAAGTGAAATCACAATAAACTAAAATATAGTTTTTGTTTGCCATTTTAGGCTAAGACGTTACGATAACGTTACAATACAAGTCTACTAAACTAAATATAAAGCCCAAAAAACATAATGATGTTCAACAAGACATCGTAATCATCATATCTGAAAAACAAAACTACTGATTAAACAGAGAGAATAACCAACCATAATAATAAATCAATTGTTTATAATATCTAAACATAATAATTACACAAGCTTACCGTTGTATATTGTTACGAATTCAGTTTCTCGCATATACTCAAACACCAATTGTTGTCACACGTGATTCATAGTCTCCATTGTCAAACAAATGCATTCGTTATATCATCATAGTATTAGATACTAGATAGATAAGAGAATCTTTAAAAATATGGTAATAGAAAATATAAACCACCTGCCACAACTTTCATTGAATCATCAAATGCTTCCACTTCATCTAAATATTGGTGCAGCACTATAGGTTCATTCTTAATTTGAAACCAATTCTTTTCGCATATACAAGCCTCAACCATCCTTGCACCTAATAAACTCCTAAAGGAATCAAGTATCTGACCTCCATTTGAGAATGCAGACTCAGAAGCAACTGTAGAAATTTGAATTCTAAAGAGGAAAATGGTTTTTGATAGATTATGTTAGTCTTGAGATTATTAGATATAAATTAGGATTATTTGGTAATAATAATATATATGTAATAGAAAATTATAAATTGACAAAAATACACACAAATGACAAAACTATTGAATTTTGCATATTTAGATGAATTTTCAAAAAAATTCATTATTTTTATTTTTTTATTTTTATATATTTTTTCGCCGGTCCGGTTTGGTTTTAAACCGCAATTAAAATTCTCAAACCTAAACCAAACCGTTTTTGACCGGTTTGGTTTGGTTCAAAACCATTTCGTTGACGGGTCCACGTGGCACCAAACCGACGGTTTCTAAAATGCGGTTTCGGTTCGATTTTCCGGTTTGACGATTTTTGCTTACAGCCCTAATAAAAGTATATTTTCTTCATGCTCGTTTTCTTTAATTGGAAGTTCACGTGGATGGTATGTCATAACATATTTTCCCTCGTACTGTATGAGAATATTAATAAAAGTCTACTTTCACTTTAAGCTTTTCATCTTCCCCTCCCCTGGATATTTTTCTTGTGTGTTTTTTCTTCCATGGAAGATTCTCACTGGGCATGATGCTTGAATTTGTTGAATTTCGATTTTGTAGAGAATGTATGCCAGAATACATATATTAAAAATCAATCACGAACTGGCATAATCAACCTCTCTAGCTTTCATAGATTCAAAAGTAGACATTGGTTTGGACAAAGGGTCAACAGGAAGCACATTCTTCACACATTTTCTTCTGTCCTCCTCTGTTTGCCGCTTAGATTGAGTGGAGATGAGATATTCATTGCTAGATTTTGCCGGTGAGAAATCATCTAAGCATAGACTCATGGCAATACAGCAACTGTGTAGACATTTTTTGCTTGTCTAAGGTTTCTGGAAGAGCCAGCCACACTTGAAACAGGAACCCTCGAATTTGGTCTTGGGAATGAAGATGTGCATGTCTTGTAACCCCGAGTAATAAGCATTTAACCACAAACCAGGTTCTTAGCCACTTCAGATGTATGGTTTCATGCTAGTTGAATTTAATTCTTGAACTTGATGTGCATTTTAATATTCTTTGCTAAATCAAGCAACTATTTTTTTTTTTCACTTGAATGTGCAAAGGATGCACAATTCTAAGAATTACGTACATAGTTGTATATATTCGACCAAGCAAATTAGCATAAAGATATTTTAAAATGGAACCTATGAGGAGCGATGGTCCTTTATCATTGTTGTGCAGCGAAGTTAGATTACACGATTGAAAACTCAAATGTACTTGCCCATTGAAATCAATCAGAGTGATGAAGCGTCAATCGAAATCAATTAGTTTCAAGTGTAGGTTTAAAAAATTATGGTTTTATAGCCTCATTGTTCTCTAAGCTCGTGACATTTGTAATTTACAAAGAATGCTCGTCAAGTTGCTGAATTAAAGAATGCTCGTCAAGTTGCTGAATTACCTATATGCACTTATTTATATTTAAAGACTCAGTTCAAGTAAGGTTGGTGTGGTGGAAGATCATCCACTGATGTTTCGTTAATGCTCTTGTGCTATCCAATTGTACATGCTTCCTGACAAAAGAACAGTTCTAACTTCTCACCTCTAGTACCATTACAGGGCATACACATGTTGCAGAAGCACTGAATATACCAATTCATATATTTTTCACAATGCCATGGACGTAAGTCTTGTCCATACCTTTTGATCCTTAGACGTAGCCTCCGTTTGGCGAACTTTATAAATCAATTTATAAATAGTCAAACTTTTCAACCACACATCCCAATGGACCCGGCAAGTACCATCCACTTAACCACTACTTATTTCTAATCTATTTATAAATTAAACCGTTTATAAATTCTTTCCAAACGGAGGCACATATTTTTCTTTGTAGTTGCTTTAGCTAAGACACGAAATTTAGTCATTTTTTACTAATTTCCAATTCATGTTAACCAACTTCTTGTCTTAAATCTTTAACCATATTGATTCCATGATTCTCGTTCTTTCTTCCAGGCCAACCAGTGAATTTCCTCATCCTTTGTCCCGTGTTAAGCAACCAGCTGGATATAGGGTGAGTTTGATTAAGCCTTGTACATTTTCTTGTAATTATTATTTTGGAATTTTACATTGTTAGGACATTCGTTTTACCCCTCTGCCTGGAATTGATTACATACTTCTCTCTCTCTCTCTCTCTAAAAGTTTGATAAAACAACTATTTACCATATGAGATTTCTTTCTTGCATGATTTTGCAGCTATCATATCAGATTGTCGACTCCTTGATTTGGCTAGGAATACGGGACATGATAAACGATGTTAGAAAAAAGAAGCTTAAGCTGCGGCCAGTCACATATTTGAGTGGTTCGCAAGGGTCTGAGTCGGATATTCCACATGGATATATATGGAGTCCTCATCTCGTTCCTAAACCAAAAGGTGGCCATGCTATGAATTACATTTATTTACCTTATTACAGTTATCTTATTTCAGAAGAATTGCGTACTAGTGCCATGGTAAAGTTACCTTTCAATTTTAAAGCTTGTGAGTTCTAATTTATTTGCCATGACTATAGTTAGATCATAGATGGAATGACTATGTTTACTGGGTTACTGGTTTGAGCTCTATAACAATATCTTGTTTTGCAGATTGGGGACCTAAGGTTGATGTGGTTGGATTCTGCTTCCTTGATCTTGCAACAAATTATGAACCGCCGGAGTCACTTGCAAACTGGCTTAAAGCGGGTCCGAAGCCTATCTATATTGGGTTTGGTAGTCTTGTGAGTTTCCAGAACTCCCTAATATCATTCACATCAATAATCCCCAAGCCCTAAATAAAGAAAAATCCACTAAATAGTCTACTTCTGCTTTCTTTGTTAACCTTGTATGCTACTTTTCTTGTGCTGTATATAAAATAATCGACGTGAATAGCAAATTCATTTCCTTGTGGCCGTTTGAGTGCACTTCTTGGAGATTCAGTTTGAGAATTGACTTGATGTTTGTCTTATGTCCTGGAAGCTTGACCTCTGATTAAATGTTGTATAATGTATATTGACAATGTATTCATATGTGATCTTTACGTGTTGAAGTTGGAGAATCTAATTCACTGTTGCTAAATTAGACTCTATTATTAAAAGCAATGCTGGTTGTCATTGTTTTGCATGCATATGTACGGAACAATTTCATTATGTTGCGTATCTATTCAATGTGATATATTTTTATCAAAATCTCTGTTTTTATTCTCTCTTTTATATTTTTGGAAATTTATGCAGTCTTTATCAGAATCTTGTTTAATTACTTTTACAGCTTGACTAACAAGCATGTCCATAAAGTAGAATGTTGGTCTGTCCTGATACATGCTTCTTTTGTGTGTGCATTCTTCATCTTCCATAACGTGCATGCTTTTAACATTGTAATGGTTTTCATTCTTTTTGGCCTTTGTTAACTTGATCTTTCTTGGAACATGATTATCATCTTCAACTTATTTCTTCCATCTCAGCCTGTTCAAGATCCCGAGAAAATGACACAAATAATTGTTGAAGCTTTAGAAATAACGGAACAAAGGGGAATCATTAACAAAGGCTGGGGTGGTCTTGGTAACTGTAAGTTATTTTTACTTCAGGACTTATTCTATTTACTACCTTTGTTGCAACACGTCCTTTTTTGTAGGTAAGCTCATACCAAAGGATTCTGTGTTTATTAAACTACTGCTTCTTTTCAGTGGCAGAACCAAAGGACAATATACATCTGCTGGATAACTGCCCCCATGACTGGCTTTTTTTACAATGCTCTGCTGTGGTGAGTCTTTTTATTTTTATGGTTGCTTCTGTACAGTTATAAACAGAAACACAATTTGGTTAGTAGGTTTTATAATTGGGTATGTTGTTCATATGGAAAATTTAGGTCTTGATGTTCCCCAGAAGTTGCCTCTCGTTTTTTATCATCTCATTCATATGGTAGCTAAAGTCATTTTTTAGATATTAGGTTTGCTTGCCCCCCTAAAATTGTGCAATAGGAGAGCGTGTATTCTTTTTGCAATGCACATATGCTGTGTATTCATGGTGCTGAATTAGGCCAATGATGCTTATGGTGTTGAAATGATACCCATCAATTGGTGATGTGCCTAATGACGGAGTTATGTTCACTGCATGTCAGTGATAGGATTCAAGGGATTAGAACAAGTACACAAGGAAAATGTAACAGGTAATGTGAGATAGTTTATAGAGAAAAACTGATACTATGATTGATAGAACAAGTGATTACAGAAAAAATGAAGTGGTTACATAGCCATTTGAGAGGGGCAATTCCTCTCCTCTCTATATTACTCAAATTCTTCCTGTCTACAATGGTCCCTTTTATTTCCTTATATAAGCCTCTGCCAACTAATTCTGTTTTAGCTAGCAGAATCCGTTGTAGAAATCTTTTGCTGCTTCCCGCCAGTTGGTGTGCAAGTCTTCTTATCTCTTCTAGAATAAGTGTATCTAATAGGGGGCCTGTAAGTCAGCAGTCTTCTACATGGTTGTCAATTAACAGTTGTGTGGCAACTAGCACCCAGCCACCTCAGATACCTTCTGGATTTTAGATCAGTGGCTTGTGTACTCACTGTCCAATTTTGATTACTTACTGACAATTGCTGCATTTACTTTCTTTGGAGCAGTTTCTGTCGTCACCTGGATGCCTTTCTAATCGAGTTATTTTCATTGCCACCCTCTTAACTTTCATTTTACCTCAGTGCATGCTTTTTGGATTTTTGTACTTGGACGCCTCCATTAGGGATTAATTATCGACATCCATGACCCAAACTAGCATTTTGTAGACATAAATTCTTGATTTTTTTTTTCTTGTTGCATTGGAATTTCTTTCAATTTTCAAAAGTCTCAAGAAAACTTTACTAGAGGAAATAAATTGATAGAAAGGTTTCCACTTGAACACACACTTCAATCATACCTTCTCTTCCTCTTAGATCAGATCTTCAACTCCTTTTAAGCGTCTTTCAAACATCGTTTCATTATGAATATCAGACATCTCAAGTTGAAATTGAATCTTCCATTTCATTTGATTTTCATTCACCAATTTCTCTAATTCTGTTCAATACTTTGTGTTTTTTTATTTTGAAAAATTAATGAAATGATCTGTGGAAAAGCTTATGTGTTAAGACGATTTATGTGGTTGAAGTTCCTTTTTTTAATAGGACCATTATTTGAGGAACTAAAATGTCAAAATATTATTAGAGACAAGGACCATATGTTGAGCACTTTTCAATATTCAACCGAGTTTTATCTAAAAGTTTCGCATGTGAATATATATTGCTTAAGAATGACAGGGAAACTTACCTTTGTCTCTCTATGATAGACAAAGAACATATGTTGAGCACTTTTCAATATTCAATCGAATTTTAATTGAAAGTTACGCATGTGAATACATATTGCTTAAGAATTACAGGGAAATTTACCTTTGTCTCTCTATGATTTTGATGCAGTTCAAATGCGCCGGTTGAATTTAAGATCGGTAAGTCCATTATATGACTTTTTTGACGTATGAAAATCTATTCTGCTGTGTAAATTTTCTGTCTCTCTTCAAATGGCTTTATGACTCGGCTCGACCAAGCCTTCTTTTTTTTTTTTTGATTCCAAATGGCTTTATGGGTAGACTCGGCCAAACCCTTTTTTTCCTTGTGGCTATATGGCTCGACTCGGTTTGGCTAAGCCTTTTTTTTTACGTTTTATTCCAAATGGTTTTATGACTCGACTCGGTCAAGCCGCTTTTTTTTTGGCTATATGGCTCGGCTTGGCTAAGCCTTTTTTTTTTACGTTTGATTCAGTATTTTAAGTTATGAACATTCATTTAAGCGATTTCAAAATTTTTTGTTGATGTCAAAAATAATTTTACATTAATTGTGAAACATAAAGTCATGATTTTTTATTTTACGTGTTAACACATGGTCAAGTCACTGATTATTACTGAAATGTAGAAATTTTGAGCTTATTGTATTATCACATTGGATCTTAATTATTTTAGGAGCACATGAAAAATTCTTCGTCGAAACTGTGAGTCAAAAAAACTATATAAATCTTTCATTAAATTTGAACCTAAATTGCTGAAGTAATTAAGATAATGTGTGTGACATTATGTGTAAAGATGTTTTAAGTGATATATTATGTTTTCTTGTAGATGCATTTGTTTAATGGTACGAATGGTAAGCTTTTCTGTTTACTAATGTTTTCTTCTTGTTGTTCCTTGTTTCTTCTTTTCCTGTTTCCAGTGTTTCTTTCATTTTTATCTTCGCGGGTGGCAATTTTGTGCTAAATAGATCCTTTTCTCTATTTCCTTCAGTGAAGTAGGATATTCAATATTTATGACAGGAAGAAGTATCTTTATATACTTTAAGATCATTATAAACTGGCAAAGATAACCATAAAATGCGTGAGGAATATGTTATGATGGTTAGTAACACCTTGTAGTTAACTTTGATGAAAATTAATGTGTGATCTAAATAGTAGTACATTTTGATAATAAATTTTTGGGCTGAGTTTAACTTGCACGCCCAATTTTTGGAGAATGCATATCAATCTTCTCCTTTTAAGGTTAATTGAAAGATCTTGCAATTACCAATGGTCTACAATATTTGGCCATGCAGTTAATTTTATCCTTTCCAGTGATAGCAATGATTTTAATTCTAAAAGAAAGGTTATGATTGTTTATGTAGGAAGATTTGACAATGAATAGGTAAGTGGAAGATCATCCAATTACCCCTATGTGGAGGATCTTAATCCTCTGAAAATATGTGCCTTCATCCTTTGGTGGCATCTTAAATCACAGCTTCATATGGGGTTTTTTCTGAAATTTTGGTTGATAAGAGGATGTCCTGCTACTTATTTACGCGTTTACTGACATCTGGATTTGCTACCCTTTCAAGTTGAATTTTTTTATTTACTAAAAGAATCGTTAATGAACATATACGTTCTTCTGTATAATATGGGATTGAATGTAATAAATATGTTCACTTATTTAATGGTATAGAGTCGAGATTTCTATGGAGAAGAGCTGTCAGTAATGCCACTTTAGGTATAGCTGCTTGACATCAATTCTTTTGTTGTTAATTGGCTCATGCATTTTATGGATTTCAAATGGCAATGGAAAATATACGT
>CAIGRF010086073.1:3328-27113 GCA_903798235.1 Fraxinus ornus
CAACAATTTCAAATATTAAGCGGTTTAAGTTTGGCTTAATTTCTCATTCACCAAACAACGAATTCCGCTTAAATTGGTGACAACCAATTTCCGATACAAAATTCCAACACATTCTGCTCCTCCTTTTTCTTCTTTTACTGTCCAGAGCATTCATTCTCTGGTTTTTACATGGTATCAGAGCTTTGAGGAGCACACTCGATGGACAACACCAGCCCTAAAATTATCCTCAATTCCCCTAGCCCTAATAATCATCCCTCATACCTCAATCTCCATGATCCCATAAACCCCTTTCGGCTTGACCATGGTGATAGTCCGGCCATTACCCTCGTCCTGAGCTTTTAACCACTAACAATTACACCACTTGGTCAAGGGCCATGCGACGTGCCCTCAGAGCGAAGAACAAGATAAGCTTCATTTCGGGTACCCTGTTGAAACCCACATATCCCACTAACCCATTACTTGAATTATGGGAGAGGTGCAATGATATGGTTGTTTCCTGGATCCAAAACTCCATTAGCCCATCCCTAAAATCATCTGTGGCCTTCGTTGATGATGCTAAGGACATTTGGCAAGACTTGTGTGATCGTGTTTCCCAGCAAAACGGTCCACGAATCTTCCAGCTCAAAAGGGATTTAGCTGCCCTTCTTCAAGACCGTGATTTTATTAGTGTTTACTACGGTAAATTGAAATCACTATGGGATGAACTTTCCATAGACGATCATTTCCCTGTGTGCACTTGTGGTACTCTGAAAACTCTTCTAGATCGTTATCAACGATATTGTGGTCTCCAATTTTTAATGGGCCTTAATGACTCATATTTCCCCATCAGAGACCAAATCATGCTGATGGATCCCCTACCACCCTTAACCAAAGTTTTTTCCCTCTATTGAGACCATGGCTTTTGCTGTTAAGAATTTCTTTCCCCCACCTAAATATCCACCCAAACCAAACCAAAATCCTAGAAAGGATAGGCCATATTGCAATCATTGCAAAATTTCTGGCCACTTGATCCCAAGGATTCTTCAATGGCATCACCAACTCCTCTTTTTTGTTCATCTGTTCCTGCTTCCAATATGTTTGGTATATATTATAGCTTCTCTGCACACATCATTTTTTTCTCATTGTTCCTTAAGTTGGATATTAGACACGTGTGCCACGGACCACATGGTCTGCAGCCCCTCTTTTTTACCATAATTACCTCTACTGCCACCTATTCTGTTAAGCTTCCAAATGGAAATTTAGCTCATGTCACACACATTGGTGATGTTCAATTAACCACTGCCATCATGTTAAAGGATGTTCTTTGCATCCCATCATTCTTCTTCAATTTAATTTCAGCAACAAAATTAACTCATACCCTAACGTGTTGCTTGCTATTTTTCTTTGAATACTGCTTTCTTGGAAAACGATTGGGAAGGGTGAGCTCAAGCATGGTTTATACATTTTCACTTGTTCGGATGTCTTCCCTTCAGCACTTGTTCAGTCTCTTTCAGATCCCACACCTTTTACTGTACACACTTCTATTGTCAGTAATGTTACTCAAACTGACTTGTGGCATTTTCGCCTAGGCCATTTACCATTTTCTAGGTTAAGAATGATTTCTAATTCTACTGTAAACGCGCATTTTACTGATATTAATGAAAAATTTTGTGCTATTTGTCCCCTTCCAAGTTTCACAAACTCCGTTTTCCACATAGTACTCATACTTCATCTCGAATCTTTGATTTAATCCACTGTGACTTATGTGGACCTCACCCTACCATTGCATATGATGGATCACGCTATTTTTTAACCATAGTAGATGATTTCTCCCGATCCACTTGGGTTTACTTACTTAAATCCAAAGCTGATACTAGAACCTGCATTACTTCCTTCTATAATTTGGTGGAAACACAATTTGGTCTCAAAATTAAAACCTTAAGAAGTGACAATGGTGCTGAATTTCACATGACCAATTTTTTCAATGAAAAAGACATCATTCATCACACAAGTTGTGTGCAAACCCCTTAACAAAATGGCATTGTTGAGAGGAAGCACCAATATTTACTTAATGTGGCTAGAACATTGCGATTCCAATCCAATTTTCCCCTAACATACTGGAGTGATTGCATTTTAACAGCCACTTATATCATAAATCGACTTCTCACTCCCACTTTACAAAATAAAACTCCTTTTGAAACCCTTTTTCACAAAAAAACCAAAATATGCTCACATGAAGTTTTTTGGCTCTTTATGATTTGCTGCCACACTTTTCTGTGCCAGACAAAAATTTGACCATAGAGGTCGTAAGTGTGTTTTTCTAGGCTACCCCTTTGGCAACAAAGGATATAAATTATTGGACCTATCAACACACAACACTTTCATTTCACAAGATGTAATTTTTCATGAGTCCATTTTTCCTTTCCACCAAGCATCATCACACTTCTCCTCTTCTCCTTCTTCACATTTACATCTACCTGTTTTTCATCCCCATTTTCCTTCATCCAATTCTGAAACTCTTTCCCCAGCCACTACTTCTCATTCTTCTCCTCCACCACATACTCCTTCTACATCATCACACACTCTCATACTATCCCCACCACCTCCTACTATTTCTCCCACGTCCTCTGCTCCTGTAAATCCTTTCCCACATGCTCTTAGACGATCTACAAGGGTTCGAACAGCACCACAATACCTCACAGATTTTCACTGTTCACAAATCATGCTTGATCATCATAGACAATCATTTTCCAGGAAGGCACCTGCAATGAATGGTAAGTCTTTTCCTTTACAAAATTGCTTATCTTACCATAAATTTAATCCACATATTTTAGCTTTTACCACTTCCATTTCTGTCCATACCGAGCCCCATTCTTACAAACAAGCCTTGAAGAATCCTAGTTGGTGTAAGGCTATGGAAGCTAAGATTGAAGCACTGGAAAATAACCAAACCTAGACACTCACTGAATTACCTCCTAGAAAAGAGGCTATTGACTGTAAGTATGTTTACAAAATTAAATTTAAGTCTGATGGCTCTGTTGAGAAACTTAAGGCTCAATTGGTAGCCAAATGATACACACAAAAAGAGGGCATCGACTTCCATGAGACTCTCTCTCATGTTGCTAAGATAGTCACTGTAAAGAGGCCTTTTTGCTATTGTTGCCATTAAAGGATGGCATTTGCATCATTTCGATGTCAACAATGCATTCCTTAATGGTGATTTACATGAAGAAACCACCCGAATATTCTAAGGGACAATCATACCATGTCTGTAAATTACTTAAGAGCCTCTATGGCTTGAAACAAGCCTAACGACAATGGAATTTTAAGCTTACCTCATCTCTTCTTGCATATGATTTTATCCAATCAAAAGCCGATTACAGCTTATTCACAAAGAAAGATGGTTCCTCCTTCATTGCCTTATTAGTTTATGGAGATGACATCTTACTTGCAAGTGATTCTCAAGCTTCTATTGATTCCATCAGAACTTTTCTTCAGAATAAATTTAAAATTAAAGACCTTGGCTGCCTTAGATACTTCCTTGGTTTGGAGATTGCTAGATCTTCCAAAGGCATTCATATTTCTCAAAGAAAATTTGCTTTAGATATTTTAGCAAATTCTGGAATGCTTGGCTGCACCCCTCTTAAACTCCCTCTTGATCAGAATTTTAAGCTCAACAAAATAGACGGTATTCCCCTCCCAGAACCTTGTACCTATAGAAGACTGATTGACTGACTGTTGTACTTAACCATCTCTATGCCAGATCTCTCTTTTGCTGTGCAGTTGTTGAGTTAATTCATGGACAAACCCTCTTCCACTCATTTGGCAGCTGCTTACAAGGTTCTAAGATACATCAAGAAAGCTCATACACAAGGAATTTTGCTCTCTTCATCATCCTCTTTCCAGCTCCGTGCATATTGCGACTCTGATTGGGCCTCTTGCCCGAATTCTCGTCGTTCAACCATAGGTTATTGCATATTTCTTGGTGATTCATTGGTCTCTTGGAAGTCCAAGAAACAAAATGTGGTTTCCAAATCTTCCCCTGAAGCCGAATATAGGTCTATGGCTACAACTTGTTCTGAGTTACTATGGCTATGGTATTTGCTTCACGAGCTTGGTGTCTCTCATCCTCAGGCTGCTTTTCTACATTGTGATAACCAAGCTGCACTTCACATCGCTGCCAATCCGATGTTTCATGAGGGAACCAAGCATATAGAGCTTGATTGTCACCTTATTCGAGATCAAATTCAAGCTGGGATTATTTCTACTTCTCATGTGTCTTCTCATAATCAGTTGGCTGACATTTTAACCAAAGCTCTACCCTCTCATTTGCTATTCTCTCACCTTTCCAAGATGGGAGTAGTTAATCTCTACTCTCCACCTTGCCGGGGGGGTGTTAGAAGACATTGGCCAATTGTAAACGTGACACTTTCCAATTGTATTTCCTATTGTATTTTAATTTGCATTTCACTTGTGTTTCATTTACACATGTCACAAGATAATTAGAGCAAGTTGTTAGGCAGTTACTTTTAGCTGTATATATTTCACAATACGATTAATGAACATACATAGTTTTGGGGAATTAATTTATTTTTTCTTTAGCTTCATTTCTCTGTCGACATTCTGCTCATCTTTTTTCTTCTTTTACTGCCCAGAGCATTCATTCTCTGGTTCTTACAGGTTCCATCTGGGCGAACCTACACCCATGGTGTTACCATCTCATTTCTGCCATCCATCAATCGAACCAAAATTTACTTTTGGTTGTAAGCGTTTGTTCGATTATGTATTGGTTTGCTGAAAGTGAAGGCGATGATGGTGGTGACATTGTGTTTACTGTGAAGTGGTGGTGGATTTTGAGGGATGTGATGACGATTACGAACTCGAGGTGCAAGTGGTGGTGAATTGTGCGTGGTACGTTTTGGAGAAGGTGGTGATGGTTCGATAATGATGTGAGTGGTGACTCTGTGGTGGTGGTAGTAGTAGTAGTAGGGTGATATCGGTATTTTTGGTGATGTCGATGGTGGTGGGACGAAATGGGTCAGATGAAGAGCGGTTGTAACCAATTATTGAGTAATTGTGACCAATAAAATAAATAAATTGTGACTTAGAAATGTGTAGTTTCTGACTAAATTTGTAGCTGATAATAAGTTGTGATCAATTAATTTGATAATTTGTGATCGTGAAATAATTCGTGACCATTTAATTTGATAATTTGTGACCGTGAAACAAATTGTGACTTATAAAATTGTGATTTGTAACTGTGACGTTCTATAATTGCGAATAGTACGTAATTATGACCTTAATATATTTAATTACTTATTTAATTTAAAAAATATTTTTAATTATCTATTTAATTAATACCACGTGATTAAGAAATGTGTAATCAATTTCTTGATTTAATGAAAAATCTTTTTAAATATTTTTCATTACACACATACAAAACTGATCTTCTAAGCACTGATGAGCATCAGGTGACGTGGTATATTACAATAGATAATGTGATCAGTTTTGTGACTAGTCATTATCTCTCACCGCCTATTGCAGTGTGTCTATCTCCCGAGTGCTAAGCAGGATATTACGGAGATCGGTCCTATATATATGACCTAATTTTTTTGAGAAAAAAAAAAAATTTACGCTAAGCATGGATATTAAGGGGATCAGTCCTATATGTATGAGCTAATTTTTGAATAAAAAAAAAAAAAAAAACTCAAATTTGTCGAAGTTAAAATTGTATCTTTAAATTGGATTATTCTCCAAGTGTCCATAAGGGTGTCCATTATGGACACCCCAATGTACCACTAGTACTATCCAATTAAATTATGTATTTTTCCTTTTGTAATAAGTATTTGTACTTTTGTAGTGCGCAGTGTACGTGTGATTCATAATCACTTAGAGCCCGTTTGGTAGGACTATTAATCAAATTAGAATTGAAAATATGGCCGTTGTTGGGTCTCACTCGTCTAATAAAAGTCAACAATAACGGTTAGTTTTTCAATTTTAATCCGATTTTAATCTCTACCATACACACTCTTAATTTCCAAGTCAAAATATCTTAATTATGAAAGGATTCGTCCTGTCAATAGTTAATTATGTCCGTTTACTGTCGTCTACTCAACGACTGAATACGATGCCGTGTAATAATCTCAACCTTTCAACTCTATTCTCTCGATATCTTACCGTAGGATTAATACTTACCGTAGATACAAGCATGGTGAAAAAGGTTAAACATAATCAGTGAAAGAAAAAGAATTATTGCAAAAAAAAAAGGGTAGAAATCGACCAAAAAGGTTCTGATCTCACAACTGCCGTCCTTTTTGCCTTTCTCTAAACTGCGACGTGGCTGTGATTGCTCCGCGTCTGACCTTTTGTTTCGGCATTTGCAGTAATTTTTTTAGGATTTTTTCTTTCATCAACTCTTTGTCAATAGAATTCAGCCCTTGTTTGACCCATTTTGGAGGAAAAAATATATTTTTGAATAATGAATTTTAAGGATGTGTGACTAAAAAATAAGAGTGTATTTTTATTTACATCAATATGTAAATTTATTTTATTGAAGAATACGTAATTGAAAATGAGAATATGATTTGGAAAATGTGTGAGGGAAGATTTACAACTAATTAACTTTAAAAATAAATAAATTATTTATTTAGAAATTAACATTTGACTTATGGTTTAAATCTATTGCACGGAACCGAAAATGGAAGTTGGAAATGAAACGGGATATGACACTACACGAAGAAACATTATTTTTGAAAAAAGTAGGACACAAAACGTTGGAAACATTTTATTAAAGGCTTATTAGCACAAAACGTCCATACGCTGTCAAACGTATGGACGTTTCGTACTTAAACCTTTTAATAAGGTTTTTGGACTCACTTGCACTTTTTAAAAAGTTTGAGAATATAATTACAATTTATTTTTTTATTTTTCTTTTCATTTTTTTGTTTTATTTAAATATGAGAGTATATTGGTCATTTACACTGAAAAATAGTGAAAATAACGTTTTCCACACTGAAACGTTGAAATATGGGCGAAAATATAAAAAAATGAAACGTTGAGACGTTTTGCACACTCATTGTCAAACGTATGGACGTTTTATGCTAATAAGTCTTTTATTAAAATTATTATTTTAATTTCATAAAATGAATATTCAACTTAAAAATTCTATAATAAAAATTAAATTAAAAATTTCACAGTNATGGACACCCCAATGTACCACTAGTACTACTCAATTAAATTATGTATTTTTCCTTTTGTAATAAGTATTTGTACTTTTGTAGTGCGCAGTGTACATGTGATTCATAATCACTTAATTTCCAAGTCAAAATATCTTAATTATGAAAGGATTCGTCCTGTCAATAGTTAATTATGTCCGTTTACTGTCGTCTACTCAACGACTGAATACGATGCCGTGTAATAATCTCAACCTTTCAACTCTATTCTCTCGATATCTTACCGTAGGATTAATACTTACCGTAGATACAAGCATGGTGAAAAAGGTTAAACATAATCAGTGAAAGAAAAAGAATTATTGCAAAAAAAAAAGGGTAGAAATCGACCAAAAAGGTTCTGATCTCACAACTGCCGTCCTTTTTGCCTTTCTCTAAACTGCGACGTGGCTGTGATTGCTCCGCGTCTGACCTTTTGTTTCGGCATTTGCAGTAATTTTTTTAGGATTTTTTCTTTCATCAACTCTTTGTCAATAGAATTCAGCCCTTGTTTGACCCATTTTGGAGGAAAAAATATATTTTTGAATAATGAATTTTAAGGATGTGTGACTAAAAAATAAGAGTGTATTTTTATTTACATCAATATGTAAATTTATTTTATTGAAGAATACGTAATTGAAAATGAGAATATGATTTGGAAAATGTGTGAGGGAAGATTTACAACTAATTAACTTTAAAAATAAATAAATTATTTATTTAGAAATTAACATTTGACTTATGGTTTAAATCTATTGCACGGAACCGAAAATGGAAGTTGGAAATGAAACGGGATATGACACTACACGAAGAAACATTATTTTTGAAAAAAGTAGGACACAAAACGTTGGAAACATTTTATTAAAGGCTTATTAGCACAAAACGTCCATACGCTGTCAAACGTATGGACGTTTCGTACTTAAACCTTTTAATAAGGTTTTTGGACTCACTTGCACTTTTTAAAAAGTTTGAGAATATAATTACAATTTATTTTTTTATTTTTCTTTTCATTTTTTTGTTTTATTTAAATATGAGAGTATATTGGTCATTTACACTGAAAAATAGTGAAAATAACGTTTTCCACACTGAAACGTTGAAATATGGGCGAAAATATAAAAAAATGAAACGTTGAGACGTTTTGCACACTCATTGTCAAACGTATGGACGTTTTATGCTAATAAGTCTTTTATTAAAATTATTATTTTAATTTCATAAAATGAATATTCAACTTAAAAATTCTATAATAAAAATTAAATTAAAAATTTCACAGTCTATCTAATTTAACTAAGGCCCCGTTTGATAGGAAGAATTTTTCGTGAAAGTTGGAAATTATTTTCTGTTTTCCACCTCTTAAGCTGTTGATAGGAAAAATTTTCTGGACAATTGGTTTTCCAATTTATACCTCACGTGACCCAATTTTCCACATTTTCTTGGAATTTGTTTTCCCATGGGTTTGGTGATTTTTGGTATTCTATGCATTTTTTTTTTAATTGAAACAAATTTTATGCCCAATTGTAACAAATTCTATCCCTTTAATGAACAGTTTTCATGGAAAATAAAGTCGTTACGAATACAAAAAATCCAAAATTTCAATATTTTTTAGGTAGAAAATTATACCAATCAAACACAATTAATTGACAATTTCTAGTAAAACAAGTTCTAAACAATTCAAATCCTTTGAATTCATTTTCTTTCTAGCCAAATTTCATTCTTGCAATCAAACGGACTCTAAGATCTTGACATAAAATCACTATCATCTCAAAAATCAAACAATTCTGGAATTCCATACACTTTTCAAAAAGTTTCCATAAAATTTCGTAGAGTTTTCGAATTTTATTAAAAAGGGGAATTTTTTTTTTTTTTTTGAGTTTCCGTTTTCAAAATGAAACGCTAGCTTTTGAAGAATTTTCGCGCATCATAGGTTTAAGTTTGTTGGAGGATTATGTGTGCTACTTTTGTGCATTTGGATTGCAAGAAATAGTTTGGACTATGAATAGATTATCAGTTGCGTGTCTTCACCACTTAGCTCCTCCGAGCAATTGAACAATAGGACAAAGCGAAATCGTGACAATGAGAGTACATAGTAGTTACGAATGATAAGGGACAATTTGAAATTAAATTCGGATGCCGATATTTGGGACGGAATTATGGAGGTTTGTAATTCAAGATATTCATGGCGTGGTTGTGGCTGCTTGCTCCAGACATATATCGAAGCACCTTTTAAGAGCCGAGGATGAGGCATTGGCCCTTTGAGAAGGCTGAATTTTTACAAAATAATTTGGATTGAATACCTGGGTTGTTGAATCAGATGCTCCCAAATGGACCCAACATTTAAAAATCTATGTACAAATTTGCGTCAAATGCACTAATAATTTCTGATATTGTAGCGTTATTTAGAGAAGTAGATTGTGTTTCAGGCTAATTACTTAGATATGAATCAATAACACATTCATTTGCTTTTTTTACATCGGTCACTTCGATTGTATTTCTAACCACACATTCATTGATTGTATTCTTGTTTTTTTCCCAATGTGGCGAATGAAAGTTAATTCCAATTTTAGGAAAAAGAAAAAAAGAGAGAAATCCTACATAGTCCCCATCTGATTCAATTAAATTGAATTTTGTGAGTGTTTGGTATTGATTAAAACTAGATTTTTAGTAGATTGTGATAGAAATTCTTGAAATGTGTGGTTAAAAAGTTGTGGGATCCATGAAAGATGTGGTTAATATTGATTGTTTGACTTTGACTTAAATTAAAATCTGATTTTAATTTAAAACAAACATGGCCTTAATTAAGTTTTGATAAAAGTTAATAAAATGTGATGTTGAAAATTTTGTGTTCCATAAATATATGATTGAAATTACTTATTAATTTTGTCTTAAAATTTAATTAACTTTTTTTTTAATTGAATCAAACAAGGTAAAGTAGATTTAAATTATTTTAAAGCTTAAACAAAGATGGGGATAAGAATTATTATTGCCTTCTTCCCTGTCTCCTAATGAAAAACCACGACATGGTTTCATTATATTGTTAGAAAGCAACCGGAAATCCGGAATAATTGTTCTGTACTATGTACAGTGAATTTATTAAAATTGTCTACCCATTATACGATGCAGTATTTTTAATGCATAAATTATACATACAGATACAATATACAGAAGAAAAGGTACAGTTCACAAAGTGCCAAATAAACTTTTTAGAGGGTACCCAAATCGAATACAAAGGCATCTATTGTGTTTTCAAGAATAATCAATCTGCTTAACTTTCTATTTTAATCCTCCCAAATTGTGAATTTGAGCCTCCTACAATGGAAAAAACCCCTGATAAAATATCTTCTTCTGCTGAGAAAAATGCGGTTTTGAACCTTAAAGAAACCGAA
The DNA here is from genome assembly GCA_903798235.1 of Fraxinus ornus. Taxonomy (NCBI): domain Eukaryota; kingdom Viridiplantae; phylum Streptophyta; class Magnoliopsida; order Lamiales; family Oleaceae; genus Fraxinus; species Fraxinus ornus. Next base: position 13,893 of record CAIGRF010086073.1, read on the forward strand.
CTGAGGCTGGGTTTGCCGGGTTCAGAATTTCTGGACAAGAAGGCAACTGGGTTTTCTCTTTTTGGGAAAGATTTGAAGGATGAGACTAATAAGAATATATTTTCAGGTGCTAAGAGGGTTTTTTCTGATGCCATTGATGGTTCTAATAAATGGGGTTTGTGTATTAATGGTGGATCTGAGGTTGATTTGGGGAAAAATGATGTTTTGTTTTCTCCGAGAGGAGCAAATGGTGGAGTGAAAAATACTAATATTTTGCAATCTTCTCATCCTGCGAAGGAGGTTCCTCCACAGCCTGTTGAGGCCAAGAAAAATGAAAATGGTAGTCCACGCACTACCCCAGCTTCAAAGTGAGTTTTTTAGTTTCTTTTAGCCTTTATTTATATTTTTGAGCTCTACGTACTTTTGAACTACTTCGTCTGAAAATTTAAGCTTTTAGATGACTTGGTTTAACCTGGTATATCTATGAATTGTGCATGTATTGGCCCTTCGATGAGAAGTGTGTTCGTGAGGAGATATAATTTAAAGGTTTGAGATGGTTTAACTCGTACTTGTTCTTAACAGCACTTAGTTTTTCAGCCAAAACTGGAAATATTTGAATCCAAGATTCATCTGTTCACTCCAATCTTGAGAAATAAGTATTGTAATTGATTGTGTATTTGTTGTACAAAACAAACCTGACAGTTTTGGGAATGCTCTGGATGTCGTTGGCATGTACACACCCTTTGAATTTAAGTTTTCTTGAAGCAAATTCTTGTTCTCCTATTCATCTCGGCTATGTTTTAAAGAAATTATATCTTCCGGAGTCTCGGAAAATGTTTCTTCTGTTCATCACTATACACGAAAAAAGGATGAGCCCAAAGATCTATGAACTAGCTCAAGCTTGACTAGCCAAGCAGATGTTTTTACTCTCTCTCATTTCTTTTATGTGTATTTCACATTTACAATGAAATTTGAAGATTAACCCACTGTTTGTTATTTAGCACAAAAACATCCTGCCTGATTCACTAATTGGTGAGTCGTTTTATGTTTTGTAACAGGGCACAAGTGGTGGGTTGGCCACCTATTCGATCTTTCCATAAGAACAAACTCACCACTAATTTATCGAGAAATAATGATGTTGTGGGAAAATCAGAATCGAGCTGCCTTTACGTTAAGGTCAGCATGGATGGAGCTCCATACTTGAGGAAGGTGGATCTTAAAACCTACTGCAGCTATGCAGAACTTTCTTCAGCACTTGAGAAGATGTTTAGTTGCTTTACCATTGGTACTCTCTCTCTCTTTGCATGTAAATTGCATAGGAATATTATTAACTCGTCAAGTTATAGAATCTCTTAAATTTTTCTAGAAGCTGGCATGCTGTGTGATTACCCAAAACGTCTGGAGCCCTCTTGTTGCTTCCTTTTATCAGGAACTAGAATTAGAAATGCAATGCAGGGTGGGTATTTATCGTCGGATGTATCTGAACAAGCATGATAATTCTGTCATTTTTGTGAATTATTTGCAACTTTGCAAGTATTTTTCCCCATGTTGTCTTGTCGGACATCAATTAATTTCCATTTCTCGTGTGGCTGCAATTCAGGGCAATACGCTTCTCATGGACTTCGAGGGAAAGAAGAAGTTAACGAGTGTCATCTAATGGATCTTCTCGACCGCTCTGAATACGTACTCACATACGAAGACAAGGATGGTGACTGGATGCTTGTTGGTGATGTTCCATGGGAGTAAGTTGTAGTTCCATATAAGCCTGCAATATATATTCTGTTCAAAATTGAAGAAAAATCTTTTTGTTAAATGCACTTCCTAATTAAAATACTTGTACATTTTGAGTTTTTCGCCGGGTTTGAAATCCAAAAATCCAAAATGTGAAACGCATATTGTAGGTATTGCAATTATACTGGATCACTTCAAGTCACTGCACATAGCATAGATGATTAACTTGCTAATTTTGTTTCTAGATTTGAATTTTCGTGTGAATCTGAGGAAGTACTATTGACCCAGTTTTGACTGTCCAGGATGTTCACTGATTTGTGCAAGCGATTGAGGATCATGAAAGGGTCAGAAGCAAGTGGGTTAGGTATGGATCATAAATTTTTTTGGTTTTTCATTATTCAAATTCAAATACTTCCACAAGATTGAAAAATGTGTTGACTTGTGTGTTCGTGGTTTTCTTGTGCAGCTCCAAGGGTAATCGCAAAGTGCAAGAACCAAAACTAGGGCAGCAAAGAGTAGCGAAAGAATGGCTATTTGCAGAAATCTGAAAAGCAGCATGGCTATTTGCAGAAATCTGGAAAGTGTTTCAATATTTACATGTTTGAAATTTAGTAGATATGTAATATAGCATGTATGGAAGTGCTTGCAGATTGCTGATTGCCACAGTTCTTGTGAATAATCAAAATCCCAGTTATTGCTTTACTATGAACACTAACATATGTACTGTACTCGGGAACTTTTGTTTCAGCTTGATCTATGCCCTACATAACATTGACACGACATGATTAAATGTGGCTCATGCATAATTAAGGATCCATTCGGTCGTAACTTTTATTTTTGCTCAGGTCTACTCGTTCTCGTAACATATTTTACAGAAATGAAAATTATATGCGATGATAACTAACAAGTTCTCTCAAATTAAACAGGGAGAATGATTAAAAATTGTTTCTAACGACCACTGGTAAACAGCTATTAGAAGAGTGTATATAGACAACATCGAAAATACATGCACTGGCAACCTTAAAAACTAGATTTGCCTGAATTCAACAGGATTACGACTCCAGTTCAGATACCTGAAAGTATGCCATGTTGAGTGTATCCATTAAATACTCAAGTCTCAAGTGTTGATAAACCAAGCCTCCGAAATAACTCATATCTACCATCTTAAACAATAGGACTAGGGGCACGAGCTGGATCATATCTCGTCCGGTGAGTCAAGTAAGGACCAGCCACTGGGGTTAGCTCCCAATAAAGGTCAAGTACTGAATCTACAAATCTATTGTTTTGGGTCAAGTACTGAATCTACAAATCTATTGTTTTGAAAATGCTCTGAGTAGGAGATTGCCTTGACTATGGTTAAATCATCTTGCATTTGGCCTCGAACACCCCCACCATGCTTCCCCTGGCCCACATAGCTCTTCTATATCAACTGCTTTCTCCCAGAATTTCTTTCTCCTATATCTTATCCGAGCTTCATCACTCTCTCTAAAGCAGCTATGGCCACCACCTGGATGGAACACGCAACTCCCACGAAATTAAACCCAATCAAAAATAGAAAGCTAGTCTAGTATGCTTTGATAAACAAATTGAATAGTCAGACCGATCCACAAAAATGACAACAAAGAAATTCATACCCGCGCCATGTAAGCTTTGCTCTTTATTTTCTCATTTACCATTGATATCTATTAATTTGCATGCCACGTAGGAGTGCATATCCATCCATTTCTTAATAATATGATAAAAAAAAATCCTTATCACCTTCATGAAACGAGAAGTGTGTACACTTTCTAAAATATTTTGACTATGACTGTTATATAAGTTTTCTAACTAAAACAAAATGATGACAATGTGATCAGGATTGATATCGTTGCATTCCAGGAAACATGAATACTCTATCAGGGCCAAAGTGTCACCAGGGCCAAAGTGTCACCACTTACGCATGTTGAATGCAGAAATGCTTTACAAACAAACACACAAATGCCAGACTGATCAGGGATGATATATTGCATCCCAAGAATCATGAATAGAAGGGCCAATTTATCACCACTGATTCGTGTCGAAATGCTTTCCAATGCACATGCCAGAAATGTGGGACATTCTTCTGGAATATTTCTAATTTTGGGCTAATTTTAGACATGCTGAGAGTGTAGTAAGGACATGTTGAGGGATACTCTTTGTGACATCTGAAATATAATGACATAATTCTTATGAAAAGCAGAATGCAAAAAACAGTTATATGACACTTGGGTTCAAAGGACGTAAATGAAAATCTACTAGTGAGAGTAAATCTATGCATAGATATCTGATGTGATATCATTCTTTTTTTTTTTTATAACCGTGGAAGTCCGGGCAAGCTTGCGCGTATCTCGACTAATTTCACAGGGCTCTGAAGTTTACGGCCGGGTACTCACTTCAGTGGCCCTGAGGGGACTCGAACTGGTGACCATTGGGAAACAAACCTAAGATCTGACCAATTGAGCAACCCCTCAGGGTTTAATGTGATATCATTCTCAATATTGTGCTTTGTTAATTGACAAAAGACTTCAGAACGACTCAATCGGCAGCCACGATTTGTTTTATTGTTCCAAAATTGCCCCCTTCCTTTGTTTTCATCCATCATACTTTACCAAACTCCTAACCCTTCTTAGAACTAGCTCCTGTTACCTTTTAATCCCCTTCTTATTATCTAATTTCTCCTCGTCAGAGTACTCGCCCCATATCCTTTGGATATCCGACAAGTCCTAACCATTTCCCCTTGGCCAAAAGATACTTCCAGGAGCCACTGAATCATTTTTTTCCTCCCAATTAAAATTAAAACTAAAGCTATCCTCCTCTAGTCCTCTTCTGTTCCAAAATCCAAAATGTAAAATGCTATTTCCAAATGGACAACTTGACAGCATGCAAGCGTCGTGTCTCCCCATAAAAATCAGGATCTCTCTAGATCTACTCACAATCATCTACACCTGAACTTTACCCGGCATATTCTCCCCAGCCTCTGATTGAGACACCAAGGTAGAAAAATGAAAATCAAACAGTGTATAGCACATCTTCAACCACGATTTGGTTAACGGTTTATGCATTCTCTTTTATGCAAAAACTATGTTACTTTTTCTCTTCACGAATCTTTTTCTTTTTTTTTTTTTTTGGGTTAATTCTCGTGTGTTCCTTCGAAACTACATCTCAATCCATCGTTTTCTTAGTTTTTCTTGCATATTATTACCCCCACATAATTTATAAATTTACACCTTTTCTAAGTTCATTAACTTCTCCCACCATCGCATATATTTTTAAAATCTTTCTTTTCTTCCTTGCAATGTCCCAAAATTATTCGCCAATTTCAAAATTTACACTATTTTCATTGTTATTCGCCCAGTCTTGACTGAAAGATAAGTACAAACTGAAAGTTACAGAAGAAACAAACAGAAGTGGCGATTACAGGTGGAAACTAAAGCTTGAAAGTTGCAAACTGAAAACATTACATGAACAATTGGTTCCCAAGAAAGAGACTAAATTTGAAATGTATGTGATAATTATTCCTATAGCATGTTATTCTGATAATATTTTTCCGATATGCACTTATGACCGACTCCCTAGCATATCACACCCTTTTGGGAATAGGTGATCTTGGCAAAAGTCTGCTCTCGTGCTTCTTAGGTTGCAACAATTACATTATATGAAAGGATAGAGTACCTATGACTCCATTGTTCAACCAAATCTTTTAAAAACATCAACTAAAAATAGCTTCGTGAATGTGAACCACATGACATAAATTTTAAAGCTCCAGTATTATATATTCATCTAATCTAATCCAAAAATGCCTAGTGAAACATTATTCACGAGGAAAAACCGGCATGTGCTAACGCACGTTACTTCGTGAGACCCAAAGCTGGAAGCAGGTCCCTTGATTTTCTATGTTCCTTCTTGGCACAAACAGAATCTCCCTCAATTCAAAATCAACCCGACCAAATTTATTTGTCTCCATAAAACTGTGGGTTTACAAGAATAATGAATTGAAAACAGGGCATGCACATCTGTTGCCCATAACAAATGAGTTGTGAAACGAAAGAAAACACACCTCTTATGTAAAATTGATAGCATATTTGCCGGAAAGAATAATGGTCCCCATTTCCAGTATCATAGTTATCCTCAAATACAAGATGCTTGAACCCAGCTTTCCGTGCTTGCTTTAATCTACGCATAAAAGTGTGAATCAAGACATAAAAAACATTTGGAATTTAGATAAGTAGAACAAGCTGAAAGATTCATGAATACTATATAATAATAGCTGGATTGCATTGAATCACTGCTCTAACATGTCAATGAAGGATGATTAACTTTTTGTGAATTGAAAACCATAATTACAGTTTGAGTTCGTACTGATGGTCATCAAAGAAGACAAGAACCCGGTTGAGATTATTAATCCCATGTTTCTTCATCGCTCTTCCCCAATTCATGATTCCAAAATCCACAAAGCCCTTTCCAGCAAAGTATGTACGGTTCCCATCAACATAACCAGGCCCCTTCATGAGGTACTTCGCAGGATGGCAAGGTGAAAGCGACACGATTGGTGTATCCGGCATTGCTTGCCTTAAAACCCATGTAGAATGCCCCTTGAAAGCACCACTTTCAACCATCAATTCTGGCTTTAGCCATCGAGTAATAAACCAAAGCCCAAAGCTGTGGTCAAAACCCATACCATACATGTTGTTCTTAAATGGCTGGGTCTCGTATATTGGCACAAACTCCTCAAGAAGTTTGAGCAAATCCTTGGATATCCATTCCACAGTTTTTCCATGTTTTGATCTGTCTTTTGACAAGGATAATATTAAATTGGCATAAAACACACAAAACTTCAAACTTTCTAAAAGAAGCACAATTCAAGTATCAATAAGCACAAAATAGAAACAATTATAGCACTGGAAAAGAGTGTTTATTGGCCACACCTTGATGAACCATAAACACAAAAGCCATCAGTAATACCACAACTATTAGTTAATCCAAAATTACCAAGTTACCACTGGATAAAACAACAGCTAGAAAAAAGAGAAGTAAATCTACTCCAATTAACTGCTTTCTAACAGTAACAGAAACAATAAGTAACAGTAACAGTAAAATTAACAATAATAATAAAAGGGATAATCCAACATTACCATTGGGATTCATTCTTATTAACACAGAAATGGAAAGAAAAATTTACTAATCATATACAGCAAGAAATTATCATTTCAATCAAGATAATTAGCATTTAGTTTACCATTGAATATGTAAACCGAGATCTGAATGAGCTGGAAGCTAGCAAAAACAAATAATCATAGACAAATAAAAACCTCCAAGGGACTTACACCAGGGAATGCCGAGTGACCCCGAAGTTCGATTCGAGCCCGTCAAGCCCGAAAAATCGCAACCGCGATACGTGATCGGAGGAGGAGGCCGAGATGCAGACCAGATCTCGGGAGTGAAATGCAAGAGTCGAGACGATGACGATAACAAGCCCAAAAATCAGGATGGGCAAAAGGTACCCGGTTCAGGTCAAATAATCCGTGACCCCCATTGCTATTGATATGTGCTTCCGCGTCTTGGACTCGTCCCACGTCTCCTCGTTGGCTTCAACATCGGCATCAGCGCCATCATCGGGAAACTGCACTGGACGCCGCGTCGACAGCGCCCTCTCCAGCATCGTCTTAGTTGTCGTTAATTTCACACTACAGCGTCTTAACTGTTTGTGAGAATGTTGCAGGATTTTGCTATTTGTAGACGGGATTAACACCCCGTGTACACCCCTTTCAAAAGCCGTTGCTAGGTTTCGTGAGGTGTTGTACACGGGATACATATAGAGTCTATTTGGTGCACGTTAAAATAGTCTATTTGGTGCACGTTAAAATGAGAAAATACATTCTTTTGAAGTGATGTGATGTGATATATGTGGTAGAAAAAGAAGGAAAAGTTATTGATGTGATGGAAAATATTATTTTATTAAAGAATGTGTGGTTGAAAATGAATAGAAGAATGATAATGAAAAAAATAATGTGGGACAACTAAGAAAAATTTATTGATGTGATGGAAAATATTATTTTATTGAAGAATGTGTGGGTGAAAATGAGTAGAAGAATGAGAATGAAAAAAATAATGTGGGACAAACAGAGGCATAGAATGCGGTCGACAGATTAAAATTGAATTAAAATTAAAAAATTAATCTTTATTGTTGATTTTTATTTGATGAGTGAGATTCAATAACGATTATATTTTTAATTTTAATTGAATTTTGAGTTCAACTAAACATGCCCATAGTAAAATCCATGTTTTAGACCCTCGTAAGGCAAATGGGCTAAGCGATGTTCAAGTCAAATTAAAATTTTCATTTTACTTATTTTCAATCACACATTCTTCAATAAAATAATATCCTTCTTTTTCAACCACACATTCTCTAACAATCTACTATACCCGAACACATTCTTTCAAAATAATGAGGCTTAAATACACCCTAAATAAAGGTTTGCATTTTTACCCCTTCACTTATGGATGGATTTGGAATTTGGGATACGCCCGTAAATTATCTATGGTAAACAAAAATGTAATTATATCCACACCACACATTTTGTTATTTGTACTTAGGGGTGGATATGGATAAATTTGATTCCGAGTTCAAGAGAATTGAATCGAATATGAATCGATGATTTTTTTAGAATGGAATCAATGGTATTTTTTTTAGATATGGAATTGAACCACTCGAACTACAAGTTGGATTATTATTTTTTTGTGTGATTCTCAGATTTGTAACAAAACAATATATATAAAAAATAATAAAAATTAAGTTCGGTTCTTGGTTCTAAAATCAGAACCAAATGGTTCTCGATTTTTAAAAACCAAAATCATCATTTTTTTATGGAATAAAATTGAACCGCTCGATTTAATTCGTTTCTAGTTTGATCCGGTTTGATTTTATCATTTTTTTCACCCCTATTTGAACCACATCTTAAGATCTTCAATCTTAATTCATTATAACAATAATGTTCTTAACTTTTTTTATGGTATTTTTATCTTAACTTTTTATTAATTAATAAATCTCGTCTCTATTAATAAATTTTGTAGAAAAGTACTCTCCTATGGACATAAAATAACTTATTTTCTTTATATTTTCTAAAAACAAAATATATAAATGTGCGATAAAATATATTTTTCTCATTTCAAACTTCAAAGTATGAATGTAGAATATTTGACATAAATCACCATTAAAGAATGGATATGTAAATTAATGGAAGGTATAATACAAATGTTAGGTATAATGTTGTAATTGTCATGTTTGTGAACAAAATGGTCTTATTTGAACACTTGTATAAAGTAAAGGACTTGGATGCAGTTTTGTATAGTTGAGTTAGGTAGCCTAGAGTTTGAGTTTGGAAACAAGGAAAAAGCAGTGCCGAAATTTCGCTAGCTTCACGCCTGGCCACCGCTCGAGCGATAGAAATAGAACCGATGTCGCACGCTTATCGCTCAGGCGTCGCGGAGCGACAGACCTTTGGCTCAAGCAACAAACTCCCTCGCTCAAACGATATATTTATGCCGTCAGACCTAATTCGTGATTTTGAAGAGTTTTACACGGTTCATAACACCTAACGTCCCCAACTATAAATATAGATATCTTAGACGAATTTTTGGTTGTTACTTCATTGTACTTTCATTGCATAACACATCTACATCATATTTTGAGAGATTCAAGAGCGTAATTATTTAGTGATTCATCCATATCATTCTTGAGATCCGGCAACCAAGTTTTGGGAAAACATTAAGGTTCGTGAATCAAAGATACCCGACTTCCTTAACACTTTGAGGAATGTACTTTCTCAGTTGGATTTCAAAAGTTTCTGAAGGTTGAGAGAGGTTAGATTACAAGCACGGAAAGAAGAACATAAATATGTGATTCCTATGTATCCACTTGGAAGGGACGTATGCAGAAGATTGTGAGTCTGAAATTTACAGTGNAGTCTGGAGGAACAACAGATCTTGGAGATTATACGAATTACAATAGCGGGAACTAGTGAAATTTGCTAGGTTGGAAACACACTGTAATCTATATTGTCTATAGTGGAGGTAATTGGTTTGATCCCGGAGTTTATACCCAGTTGGGTTTCTCCGTCATCATATCTGTGTTCATTATTATTGCTTTCCATATTACAAATTGTAGTATTCAAATATAAGATAATTGAATTGTATGCTTAATCATCTAAAAACTATTAAAAAGTGACTTGTTGCTTTTAATAGATTAATTCCCCACGTAAAGTCAAACTTAATTAGTAAATCACGTATTTTTCAATTGGTATCAGAGCCTAAGTCTGATTCCTGACCTTAATTATCTAGATTAGCAGTTCATTGTCCGTCCCGTCATACTTTGATGGCAGTAATTATGTCTACTGGAAGGTTAGAATGAGAGATTTTCTAAAATCTATGGATGAGCGTATATGGCTGAGTGTTGTAAATGGTTGGAGTGCCCTAATACAACTGTAGAAAACGTAGTGACCCCACAAGGCAAAATTAGATTAGTGTAATTGGAACAATAAAGCCTTACATGCCTTATTTATGGCGGTATCCCTGGAAGAATTTAGGTGAGTGTCTATGTGTAAGGTTGTAAAAGAGATTTGAGATCTTCTACAGTCCACACATGAAGGAACTCAGGCTATTGAAAACTTTAAGTTGCAGATGTTAACCACTAGGTTTGAAGAAATTAGAATGAGAGAATATGAGACTTTTGATTAATTCTATGCGAGCTTAAACGACATAGTGAATTCTAGTTTCAACCTAAGTGAGAGAATCCCGGAGTCTATAATTGTTAGAAAAGTCCTTAGATCCTTCCTGAGCGATTTAGAAATAAAATCATTGTTATTGAAGAGAGTAAGGATATAGACTCTATTAAGGTGGAAGAACTGATTGGATCTCTCCAAATTTATGAACTTACATTAGCTAAACCCATAAAAGATAAATCCTTGGCCTTGAAATCCGTAAGAAACACCTGGATAGAATCTTCTGATTCTGATTCATCGGATAATGATGAGTTAGCTTATCTGGTTAAAAAATTTCAAAAAATATTTATGAAGAAAAATAACCTTCAAGATAGACACAACGATGGCCTAAGTGAATCTAGGAGAAAATCTAAGTATGTGAGGTACCATAATTGTCAAGGTTTTGGCCACGTTAGGAGTGAGTGTCCTAGTAGTAGGAGAAATTTGGATAAGGCTATGAATGCTACTCTCACTGATGGCAAGTCTAATTCGGACAATCAGAGTGAGAAATCCACTCGGGAGGAAAGTGGAAAATATTTTGCTTTTACTACTAGAATTAATAATGAATCTGACCAAGGGAGTGAAAGAGAAAATGACTTGGATAGTGATTAGGACAATTCTGAGAGTGAGGAAGATATCCAAAAAGCTTATGATAAGATGTATGAGGAGAGTCTTAAGATATTTAGTAAAAATAAAGCATTGAGTGTGAAGAATGAGGCACTTGAATTGGAAAATGAGAAGTTAGTAGTGCACATTAAGGAGTCTACCTCGATCTTGAGTGAAGTAAAATCCATGAATGAAACTTTAGAGACTCAGGTTAAGAACCTTACCAGTGAGCTTAAGAAGTCCTCTAGGAAAGTCAGAAAGTTGACAACTAAGAGAGACCTTAGAAATAAAGGTGAAGAACCTTATGAAAGATCTAGAATATTCTAAGTCTCAACTGCTTGCCTTCTCTAGTGATTCTGAAAAGTTAGATAACATTTTAGGAATGGACAAGCCGGTTGGAAATAAGGGAGGTCTAGGTTTTAAAGAAAGGATTGCTAGTACTTTTAAGACCACATTTGTCCCTGTCAGTGACCAGCCTAAACATGTGCATAACACCGATCTCAAGAATAAGGGATTTGTTAGACAAAGGCCTACTAGACAGCATAAGACTCGTCGACCTAGGAATAGATGTCAGCGTCCACATAACATTGATCATAGGTTTGTCCCGACCTGCTTTCATTGCGGTGGGTTAGGACACATACGACCTAGATGTCATCAATTCCTGAATAGATAAAGAGTCAAGAGCTTTAATAGAAATATAAATCAGGAGTTTGTTGGTCAGATTGGATTTCTTACAAATCAAGTGAGTTGTTTGACTGAGTTGGTGACATAATTGTCTGGGAATCGTTCTAGTACCAGACAAGTTTGGGTGAAAAATGGTGATCTTAAAAATTGTGAAATAGATTACGATGCTTTCAAATGTAATAGCATTTAAATACCTAACTAATTAGATGTTTTTGATGTATGCTCATGCTTTTTCATTGTGTGACATTGATTTATGCATGCATCACATCTGTTTGTTTGTTTTCTAGGTAGAACATTCATGCATATTTTTTATTTATTTATTTTATGTTTATTTGAGTGTTTGATATATTTTTTATGTATGGTGTATTCATATTTTAAAAGAAAAATGAAAAAAATTGGAGAATTGAGAAATGAAAAAAATATAATGGAATGATGACTTTATTACAGTATAATATATGACTTTCATAAACTTGCATGTTGTGATCATTATGAACCTAATTGATGAGATGTAGTATAGTTTCAATTACTTGCTTGGGTTGATATGAAGTATTTTGTATATGTGTCTTCATGTACCATCTGCACTTCACACACTATGATATTGTTAGTGGGATTCTACCGCGTGTGTGAGATTTGTGATGGCAGTTACATGTTAGTAATGTGACTTTGAACATGAATTGACCTTATTTATTAGATTTAAACTCAAATTTATCCCCTGCTATAAAAAACTCAATATCTTTTGTTCTTTTTTGAAGCCTATTTGACTTGGACAATTAAGCTTGCGGGATTTCTCATAACTTGGTGCTTATGATCAACTCACTTGGGTTAACCAGCCTAAAGCTCGTTATATGGGCCATTTTAGTTGCTTAATAAAAAAAAAAAGCCTACACTTAAGATGTGAAAAATAATTATGAGCTTAAAATATTGAAAAATATGAAAAATTATGTATGCTCAGAGTCAAGAGGAAAAAAAAATATTTATACAAAACAAGCATTAATGTATAAGTTCTACTGTGCTTTATAGTTTGACTTTCATAAGTAGAGGAATATACTTATTGTCAGTTATGTTTAGAATGTACCTTCTCATAAATTTAAGGTTTGAAGTCCTACTTACAGAAGATTAGTGACACTTTACACACATGGGTCACTTATACAATTTATTCCATTCTGACTTAAATTGAGTAAGTGGGGAGGTTTACTACTTGTTAATTATGATTGTGCACGTTATCAATTGCTTTTTGGATTGTTATATATTCATGTTTAAGATTGAATTTGAAATTGCACCCTTAGTTATTTGTGACAAAAATGGAGAGGGAGAATATATACATACACAAGGCGAGCATTAAATGATTGAATGAAAAATTGAGATTTGTATTTTATGTCTGAGGGGTCGTTAGAGAGAGACATAGATACATTTTCTTACTGCATAAAATATTGAGAGTTTGCTGTAA
>CAIGRF010086091.1:0-18403 GCA_903798235.1 Fraxinus ornus
TTAGTTTAAGAAATTTGACCAAATCATATATCACTACTCATATCTATGTAAATTTATTATATATATGTAGCACAATCGAATCTAATCGAATCGAAATAGACTCAAAAATCAAAATAAATAAATAAATAAATATCACTACTCATATCTATGTAAATTTATTGCACTGTTGAAATCCCTATGAGTTTTACCATGATTGGAAGTTGCAACTTGATTGGTCTTGTATCATCCATGTGTTTGGATAAAGATGAGACTCCGGTAGTAGAATCATTTTAAAATAAGGTAACGTACTAGCAGCAGGATTCCATTTCATTGAGTTGGATAAGCATTGATATGGAGGCGATTCCTAATAAATCAGGGATTGCATGGTACGAGGTTTTGGTCGTGAACTCGAGGAAGAGTTGTTGGAACGAGATGGGTCCAAGCCCAAGGATTTACATGACCCGAGGAGATCATGAGGGTCCATGTCAAATCGACCCCGAACTCCTCGGGGTTATTGCTCGTGCTAGGCCTATTGGGATCATCAGTAATATTTCTAAAAGTTAAGTCAATGTTTGGTCCGGATTAAAATCTGATTTCAATTCAAATCAAAGTCAAACAATCAATATTAACCAAATCTGTCATAGATCAACAACTTTTCAATTACACATTTCAAAAATATTTTTCAAAATTTACAAAAAATTTAATTTTAATTCCCATCAAACACATTATTTCTGAAGGAAATTGGAGTCTTCTTATTTTTTTAATTTTAACTTTTCAATTCTCATCGTATGAAAAAAGAAAAGTTTTACTTACTGCAGATGCTTGGTGGCTGGCTGGGGTCTGTGTTAACGTTTGATTATTTGGGTAAGGATTATACTACTTGTACATTCATAATGTACAAGCATCTATTATGTCATCCATAATTTACAAGCGGCAATTATGTCACCAATAATGTAGTCCAAGCATAACTCTTTGGGTAAATAGTTGTACTTCAACGTTTCTTTCGTATTCCTCTTTTTCTTTTAAGCTGACTGTAAAACACGGTAAAATCGTGTCCCTTTCACCGGTTTCATCCTACCTCTGTCACGGATTCTCAAGTGGTAAGTTATCAAGGGTTGTGTAGTGTTCCTGCCGTTCCGAATCTGCATTCCCTACCCTATTCTATTTGATAGTATATCCTAATTGAAATCATATTAAGGAGAGAATTTCCCTCGTCCCCTAGAATTTGATCTTCCGTTTCATCCGATGTGGTAAAACTCTTCTTTCCGCATTATTTAGACTTTTAATATGGTAAAATACCCAGATGCATCTCTTCTTATATTTTATTTTGTATATTTTTTTGGAAAAAAATATTTTTTCTTGGTTTTTCATGGTTTACTTTGATTTTCCGTAGGCTTGGTTCTCGTGGATATAAAGACTTGGAAGTTTGGGCGATATTGAAGCTATCGCCCTGAGCGATGACACAGCCCTTTATTCGCTCAGTCGTTGGGCGTCGCACGGGTTTGGGCGATAACGCCTTCTTGTTTCTGGGCTTTCATTAGGCTCTCATATTGGACTTTCGTACTGGGCTTTGCTTGTTGGGCCTTTGTTTTTGGGCTGTATTTTTGGTGTGTCAACAGTAGGAATTACAATTCTTTTGGCCATTTTAATGGCTACCAGACAAAGCCCTAATAAATCAGGGATTGCATGGTACGAGGTTTTGGTCGTGAACTGAAGGAAGAGTTGTTGGAACGAGAAGGGTCCAAGCCCAAGGAACATGACCCAAGGAGATCATGAGGGTCCATGTCAAATCGACCCTGAACTCCTTGGGGTTATTGCTCGTGCTAGGCCTATTGGGATCATCAGTAATATTTCTAGAAATTAAGCCCATATTTAGTCCGTATTAAAATCTGATTTCAATTCAAGTCAAAGTCAAACAATTAATATTAACCACATCTTTTATGAGTGTACAACTTTTCAATTACACATTTCAAAAATATTTATCAAAATTTATTAAAAATTTAATTTTAATTCCCACTAAACACATTATTTCAGAAGGAAATTGGAGTCTTCTTATTTTTTTAATTTTAACTTTTCAATTCTCATCGTATGAAAAAAGAGAAGTTTTACTTACTGCAGGTGCTTGGTGGCTGGCTGGAGCTGTGTTAGGGTCTGCGTTAACGTTTGATTATTTGGGTAAATAGTTGTACTTCAACGTTTCTTTCCTATTTTTCTTTTAAGCTAACCGTAAAACACGGTAAAATCGTGTCCCTTTCACCGGTTTCATCCTACCTCTGTCACGGATTCTCAAGCAGTAAGTTATCAAGGGTTGTGTAGTGTTCCTGCCGTTCCGAATCTGCATTCCCTACCCTATTCTATTTGAGAGTATATCCTAATTGAAATCATATTAAGGAGAGAATTTCCCGCGTCACCTAGAATTTGATTTTCCGTTTCATCCGATGTGGTAAAACTCTTCTTTCCGCATTATTTAGACTTTTAATATGGTAAAATACCCAGATGCATCTCTTCTTATTTTGTATATTTTTTTGGAAAAAATATTTTTTCTTGGTTTTTCATGGTTTACTTTGATTTTCCATAGGCTTGGTTCTCGTGGATATAATTTCTTCATTTATTTGCTAATTTATTGAACAAGGTAATATTTTTTTCGCTTTATTTGCAACTATTATTAAATGATTTCAACAGCTTATTGATTTTATTTGACCATATTTTATTTGTTTTTTTGAGCCGTGTATCATAAACTCTGGTTTTAAAATTTGTGAATGCGAACCCCCTAGAGGCAGATTCACTTTTTATCAAATGCCTATAGGTGCATAAAATTTATAAATAGGTGATGATAGTAAGTCCAATCCCCTCGGCCCAAAAGCTCAAGCTTTTATAAAGGGGACACGTTTAAAGTTGCAGACTTTACTTCTATGGATAAATAACATGTATAATTATGTGTGAAGGCAAACCATCATGGTAGGCTTTAAGAATCGGTACATAGTGATGGAAGTGTTTCTCGATCCCAGTAAAGATCTTAGCATGGATGAACCTGTTATAATCACCCAATTCAATTTATCAAAAGCAATCAAAGACAGCATTCTCACCAACTTCGGGGAATGTGGGCTAGCCTCATCTCTCAATTCATTTCAAGGTGAGGTTGGAAATATTTTACTTTCTTGTCTAGTACCTGAGCATATAATTTCCATGAAATTCTTGTATATCAGCTACGAGTTTGAATTTTTGTCATTTGCAGTGAAGTACGTTAATCCAATTACGAAAGTTTGCATCATTAGAGTTTCAAGGGAGGAGTGCCAAAGAGTTTGGGCTGCGATCACCATGGTTAGAAGTGTAGGAAACTGTCCTGTGGTTTTCAACCTACTTGATTTGAGTGGTGAGTCAAGCTTCTACAATTTGTTTATGGTTTATTTACTTTATTGAAGATGGTGGTCGTGCGCTTTGACTTTATTGTTGTGCTTTTGCCGTGAAAGAATTTTTTTTTTGCTCTGACAGCTGCAAAATCTAACCTTTGAGCATCATTGTCTTAGCTGAAAAATAAGTTGAAGTTCACTTTTGAGTTATTTTTTTTACTTGAAAATATGTTTGGCTAGTTACATTTTTTCTTATCTTGAAAGTAGCTCTTGCCTCATTGAAAGTAATTTATTTTCAAAATTGACTAACAAAATAGTTATTTATTTGAAAAGTAACTTATAAGTAAACTTTTTAAGCTTAGCCAATCATGCTTAAATAGAGGTATTTTCGTTTTGGTTTGTTGACTGTATTAAAGATGGAGGGTAGATGTACACTTTCGCCATGAAAGATATCTTTAAAATCTCGAGCATTATGCAAGTTTGAATGGAAATACCAATGGTTTCGATAGGCTTCAATGTTGTATGAATTACTGTTTCAACCAGTGTTTCCATTCACACATAAGTTGCTGAAGATTTGTTTTCTCATCAAATTAGACTACTTTTGTTTTCTGAAAATATAGTTGCAATTTTCTGTGATTTTGGTTACCTAATTTGACACCATTTCTCACTTGGGATAAAATTCAAGTATTTTAGCAAATTTTTTCTACCAAAAAAATTGACGCTTTCTTTACATTTAGAAACTGTTTCCCGAGAGTAGAAGTCAGTAATTTTCTTTTATTGGATTACATTTGGTGTATTACTAACAATTGAAATCAGCATTTTAACCCATTTTTCTACTCTGCTAGGAAGTATCAAGGCCTGCAAAAATGCTGCTTTGAAGTGTGATGAATTGAAATTTGAACAGTACAAATTGCTGGCTGGAGACCGCCTCACACCTGATTACCAGCTACAAGTGCAAAACTGCTTTGAGAAGATCAAACTCTTGGAGCATTGATGGTGGTCAATATTTTTCTATTTGGTGTAGATGATTGATAAGCCCAGCCTATGAAGGTTTGTACTATATACTTGAAACAAGTGCATTCCCTGTCGTTTAACTGATCATGTGTTGTCCACACTATTTCTTATCCTGTGGGAGCATATATACTTTTGAGTTTGTTCGCTTTCTCTTCTAAAAAGAACAAAAAGAAGCTAAATTTTTTGTTCATTGAACACTCGAGTCCTATTGAGTACATTGTACCAAACATGAACTTAGTAACCTTTTCTTTTCCTTTTCCCGTTTCACTTACTGTTTTTTCAGTAATAATACAATGTTTTATTGGGTGTAGGGATTGAGTGAGTTGTGACTCCCATGAATGCTATATTATTTGATAAAGTGTGATTGACCTTTGTATAAAGTCCATGCCATCTCTTTCACAAGCTTTGATGCGTTAATTCGAATTCAAAAAATCAAATGACTAAATTGTATGTATGGTTCTGAATGGCGAAGAAATTGAAAGAAGATTCTGCTAGTACTCAATTTGAATATTTTTGGTATGCACCATTTTACAAAATGGACAGGTTTAAAAAAGGAAAAACAATAAGTAAAAATTGTCTGTTTTACTGGCCATTTTGTTGAATGCAATTGTTATTGTCACCGGGTGCCTTTCCATGTACGAATGGAACAAATATCTTCTTCCTTTGTGATTAACTCTGTATGATCTGTATTTTACCTGTCTTTTGCAGCTGAGGTTTGTGTCTGTTTTGACTTGTCCATTTTTGCCAGGAGTTAGCAACCAAATATGGTCATATAGATTGAAACTTGTAACTAAGAATGAAGGAGATAAAAGGAGGAGGAATGGGTGCACAAGTTGAAAATGCGTGTGATATCAAAGGCAACGACTCCAGTGTGAAACTTCACGGGTACAATTAGTTTTCTGGACATAACATATTAAGAATACTTGGTACTAAACTCGGCATGTAAAGACTTGGTACTTAGTGTAATCCTAAAATAGTTAGCAATTAACACACTTCTGGAAACATTTCTGTTACTTAGTGTAATCCTAATATAGTTAGCAATTAACACACTTCTGGAAACATTTCTGTTACGATTATTATAGCACATTTGATCCTGTTTAAAAGTATTATTATTAGATGTTCATTTGTGCAGTCAGTGGATGCGTTTAGCTCAAGAAAAGCCAAAAATAAAAAAAAATATTTTATGGGGTTAAGCATGGCATATATATATGGACATCCGAATATGCAATAGAACTTGAAACCATATGGTACCTTTTGACTCGTCGACATATGGCTGCGAGCCTGCGACTGGTGGATAATGTAGCGTGGAACCTTTTTTTCTACCTTATGGTTGAGTCTTAAAGGAACGTTTGGTTGAAATGAGTTCTACACTAAGTGATCTTATTTTCAACTTCTTCAAACGCAGTGATGTGATTTGAGTTGATCTGTCTTTGTAGCTAGACGCTTGAGTCCGGCCAGACTTTTTCTAGCTAGTAAGGTCTAGCCAACAAAATGGCATCAACCCTTTTAGCATCGATGGCTATTATGTTATCTGTTGAGTTCCGTAATTGCCGTGTTGATGACTGGCGGCAGAAGCCATTCAATCGGGCTTATTTTGGAGACAAAAGCGAGTTTGGTTTTTCCATTAGTTTTTCTCTGTATTGGTTTGCTCTTGATGGCATTCTTCTTTAATGTACAATGAATCAAGTAATACAGCCATGCAAGCATACTCGTTAATGTGCCTTTCAAGAAACGACCACGAAGTTTCTTGATAATACTGAGTACGTAGAGGCCACGGTTAATAGGGGAGTTATTTCTGGTCATTAGGGCTGAGGGCATGTGGATTTTTGGACGAACTCCGATGTTTTTGAGCTATTTTTCCTAGTTTTTTTTGTCACTTCTGATCATGGGTGGGGTTCAAGGTCTCCTATTGAAGAAGAGAAGGTCGAGGACGTCAACTGAGAAAGTGGAATTGTCCATATGGTATTGTAGATACTTGACAAGAGTAGACAGTATAATCAAAAGAAAGTTTCGTAGAGTTTGAGTCGAGATCTTTTTCTATTAATTTGTCTTTTGTCGTGAGCAAGTTATAATCATGATGTGTAAGAGGGCAATTTGGATTCAATCCAAGTGAATCGAATTGCTCACTACCTTGTACTTCGGCTTCTTCTTCATCCTTTTTTAAAGTTAAAATTCCCTAAACTGGTTTTATATTATTTAATCTTCTTTGATTTACGTGGTTGATTTCAATTTTTTCACAAAGCAAGTTTAATTATTTGTTGGCGGTTATCTCGATGAATGAGAAAGAAGGCAGTGCGTGGAAGAAACAATAGACAGAAGATCGGATAGTTTTGAATATACTCATTTATTAACAGACTATTGAGTATGAATAGGCAAACTTAGTTCGAATGATGAAATCATTTTATTTTAAGGAGTCATAATCGCCTTTCAAGAAGAGAGGAATTGTTATTTGGAGCCTGTTTGGTAGACTCAAAAGCGGATTAAAATTGAAAATATAGTCGTAATTGAGTTTCACTCGTCTAATAAAAGTCAACAATAACGATTAGTTTTTTAATTTTAATCTGATTTTAATTTCTACCAAACACACTCTTGATAAACTTACTATGAACGATAAAACATGATTTCAAAGTTGCTTTAATAAAAAAATTCTAGTCTCTTGTTAAAAATTTAAATGTTATTTTTATTAAAATAATTGTTTAAAATAAAATTTTGAAAAAAAATAAGGGACTATTCTCTTTATCGTTTTCAAGTCGTTTTCTGTTTTCGATTTTTCAAAACAGTGAATACGCGTTCTCTTTCCTATTTTCGAAGACGTGTTTTTGAAAACAAATTAAAAATTTATAAAGAAAACTTCGTTTTGAGTAACCAAAATTTTCAAAATGCATTTTGGGTGTCACATTTTTAACAATTTCAAAATGAACACTCAAAAAATAGAACCAAAATGAATTCAAAACTTAAAATACAAAATTGAAACATAAAGAAAACGGCTTATATTATTGCAAAATAATAAGAATAATCAGCTTAGGCCGCCTTTTTAATCTCCCTCAAACAGGGTTTTATAAGGCGACTACTTCTGTTTTCTTTTTTAAAACCCTCAATTTTTGTTTCTTTTCATCTAAATCCCTGTCAAAATTTGGTGTAGAATCACATTACGGTAACGATGAATTCCGTGAAATCGAATTCTCTTAATAAGCTCAGGACCTTGATAAATCTCCGACTCGCTCAGTCGCCGATCAGCGGTGGCCGAGCAATATCCACCGCCCCTCCGCCGCTTCTCAATCAACCTTCCAGTCGCATTTCTTCACGTCAGCCTCCCGCCCCCATTTCGACCTTCGTCCGCCACATCCGCCATGCCGGTGACCCCAGCACCAGGTACTTTTCAGCGTTCACTTCATTTAGTGCCATTTCCTCCATATTTATTGCTAAATTTCGATTTTATAAATTATCCAGTATAATTAGAGCCACTTTTAATTTGTTTATGTACTTAGATAATAATTTCGATTGTGCATTTGTTTTTCAGTTTCCCATTTTAATGTGCCAGTTTCAATGCATCTTTTATTTGTTTTAACCATAATCTTTTTTAGTAGCTATTCATTTATTGATTTTGCTTCATATTTTTTTCATTATTGCTATGGTCTTTAGTTTCTAGCTACGATTTGTAAATTCTGTATTAAATGATATGTGATTTTCGGTGAAGGTATGAGGTCGCACCACCGGTGAATTGGGGAATCCGTATTGTTCCCGAAAAGAAGGCATTTGTAATTGAGCGATTTGGGAAGTACCGGAAGACCTTGACTCCTGGATTACACCTCTTGATTCCTTTTGTGGATAGAATCGCATACGTGCACTCCCTAAAAGAAGAGGCCATTCCCATTCCAGATCAGTCCGCTATTACTAAGGATAATGTCAGCATTCTGATTGATGGAGTCCTCTATGTTAAGGCGCGTATATTATATTTTTTCTGGCGTATTTAAAAGTGAATGAGATTTTTATTATGAATTTATACGAAGACTGAATATTTGCTACAGATTGTGGACCCTATGTTGGCGTCTTATGGAGTTGAGAACCCACTATATGCAGTTATTCAGCTTGCCCAGACAACTATGCGAAGTGAGCTTGGTAAGATCACTTTAGACAAGACTTTTGAGGAACGAGACACTCTCAACGAGAAAATAGTGGTGAGATTTCTACAAATTATTTTTTGATGTTTAGTTGTTAATCTCATTATGATATTGTATAGGATAAGTCTCAAATTGAGAGTATAAGTGTGATTTTTCTACTTTGTCTTAATCGAATTTGTTTGAAATTTAAATTTTGATTTGTATAATGTGATCTTTGAATTTTGTTGGGCAACCTTTCTTGAGGCTTTCATGTAATGGCTGCAAGTTCTCTTTGCTGCCAGTAGAAGTTTGTTTTGTTATTGTTGACGCAAAAAAATAAAAAATTGATAAATGAATGATGGATCAAACAGAATTTCCAAAAGGAATTTTATGTAGCTAACCCCAAATTTATTTCGAGCAAAATTTAGTTTGTTGTGTATATGAAGCTTCTTATCTAATCTCTGACAAATAAATCTCATTATTTTCATAGATACTTCTTGAGCAAGTGTTTTCTTACTAAACAAGTGGTATATTGAAAGGAAATGTATTGGTTAAAGAAAAACAAAAAAAAATTGGACTTTTGAAGACATTCACAGGCAGTGTTGTATTGTGCAATTATAACGGATGTAATATCATTTTTAAGATAAGAAATCATCTCCTAATGCAAAGCATCCATGTCCTCTTCACGTCGGAATGGTTTTCAATGGGCTTTAAGTAGTACGTATTTTATAATTTTTACAAGGGTGGCACATCAACAGAATTTCATAAACAATTTCATTTAATTATGTAAAATATTTTTTATGTACAGGTGTTGGCAAAATAAGGCCAGGATACACTATTATGGTTGGTATGGTGAGTTATGCTAAAAATGCTAGTGTATTTGAGCTTAGACTCTGAATAAGAGTTCAAAGGACATAAACAAATGTTTATCATTTCAATAACATTTTTGAGAGTGATTTCTTGGTGACAGCTTAAAAGCTATCATAAATGGTTGATACACATGCTGCAAGCATAGAAAATCTCGAGAAGCACAACTTTTATATTGAAGCTGAGACATGTACTGAGAGTTTTTATTAATTGAAAGTGGATGGAAAAGGCGTTATTTTCCCTTACAACCGTCACGTTCCAACCAGATTATGTCTATACTTAAGGAATTGTATGACAACAGATTGGGCATAACAATTGGTGCCATAACTTTCAGACGTTTGCTTAATCAGTGGTTTGTTATAATTAGCTTCTAAATCAGATTATTGTCTAAAATTTGGTCTTTCTAATGATTTCTTTGTGTGGTGACCGCGTTCTGCTTTTTATACGGATGACGAGTGCATGAATATTAAGCCTCATTGAAAATTTTAACTGAAAAGAACTGTTGCATAAGTGGTTGTTCTCTGCTATTGTTCTTTAGAATCAGATGCATGATCCAGTTCATTTGGTAGTTTACTTAGTATTAATGGCATGTTTGCATAATTGAGTTTTATCCATTAAACTTGTTCTTTTTTTTTTTTAATGTTTTGTATTGATGTCTTTACAATTGCATCCTTGGCAGATAGCCATCAATGATGCTGCAAAAGACTGGGGCTTGAAATGTCTTCGTTATGAGATAAGTGAGTGACCTGCATGCTGAAATGTCTTTGATTAAGAAAATTCCTCGTGATTTCCTTGGCAGCTTATTTACTTACTGAATTTTTTCCTTTTCCAGGGGATATATCTCCACCACGTGGAGTAAGGGCGGCAATGGAGATGCAGGCAGAAGCGGAGCGCAAAAGGAGAGCTCAGGTTTTGGAGTCTGAAGGTAATTGGTTTTCCTTCTATCTCTTCTGTTGAGTAATTCACATTTAGCCTTTTGTGCGGTCTTAGAATGTGGCATCTAGCATATAATTTATTGTACCATATGGAGGATTGCCATTTGAAAAATTATATAGCGCCTGTTTGGTGCATATTTTTGGCCATTTTTAGAGACAACTGCACATGAAAAGTGAATAATATAATTTATGTTTGACCCCTTTTACCCCCAAGCTTCCAACGGCATTAATTTGGAATTGATTATAGGTGGTTGGAGTCTTGGGGGGTAAAAAGGGTAGAGGAGAGATTAAAAGATTCCTCTGTGTTAGAGTGGAAGAAAATTGAAAGGCCCATTTATTGCGCAACGGTCTGACTAATGATAAAAATGAAGGGGAAATGAGCACCAAACAGGCTCAGAAATTTTCGAGGAACAATGCCATCTTTCAGCCAGAAGTTACTTGTAATGACTCAAGCTTTCAAGTGAGGTTTTGATCGTTGTCACATATGGTATCTTGTTCACATGTGACAATTCCTTTTCTTTCATTGGCAAGTCAATGACATACTCCAGTAACATGGAAAGGACTTACTGAATGACAAGCTTCGCTTCACTTTTGCTGACCCTTAGCAAGGAGAAATATCTGTTATTTTCTCTAATGAGAAAAGGTTCCAATAACAAAAACGAGGGTAATGTTCTTAGTTTCTACAACATGTTTACTCTTAGAACGCCTCAAAGGAATCACCCTATTATCCATAGAGCGGTGTTGTGGCTTCTTTTTGTTGCTATACAGTTGAATGAAGGTACTGCATCTAAAAGAAAGAAATTCCAATACAATGAATTGAATAAGTTTATAATGTTTTTATTATCTGCTGCTCAAATTCAGAATTTCTCTTGCTCGCCTTGCCGGCAATGTATCTTAAGCCTATGAAGAATATGTTTTTTCCTACATGATTTTAGTGTATACCTGGAAATCCCCCAGAATGCCTTTGTTGTTATTCTTTGTCTTTCATGAGTATGATGAGTCGTTTGATATTACAGGAGAAAGGCAGGCAAATATTAATATTGCAGATGGAAGGAAGAATGCAGTTATTCTTGCATCTGAAGCTGCAAAATTGGACCAGGTTAACAGAGCTCTAGGTTAGTTACAACTTACAACGTCCAAATTAGAGGTTTCAACTTTCAATTAAGCAGCTAATTATTTCCGTGTTTAATCCTGGATGATTGACTATACGTTTGACAATTATCCTCGATGAGAACAAAAATTGTCGACTATTGGTGCCTTCTTTTCTCTAGCATCCCAAGTTTCCTGCAAAATCAAATAAAGTGATAAATGAATTTTGGAAGATGCTATTGTCCATTAGTCATTCATTCTGGCAATTGGTGCGCCATAGATTCTACAGATTTCTAATTGGTTCAGCAATACTGTACATTACGGAGTTCTGAATTTCCATTTTTCTTGTGACATAATATTCTGATCCTGAATTGTCTCCTCTCCCATAAATTATGTAATAACAGGAGAAGCAGAAGCAATCCTTGCTAGAGCACAAGCAACAGCAAAAGGACTTGCCATGGTGTCACAAACCCTCAAAGAAAATGGGGGTGTGGAGGTGAGGTTTTTCAATTCTTGCAAGTTAATTGATGAAATACCTTAGTCTTCTTTTGCACTGAGCAGTGTGAGTCAATCCTACGTGTTTTCCTGTTTTGCTGCCAGTAGCTTACTGATGTAGAATGTACTAGGAAGGAAAATTATGGAAGAGGAAGAAAGGAAGAGGAAAATTCTGTAATTCAATTTAATAATAATCATTTTTTTTTTGTAAATGAATACCCAAGGCCCTTTATATATAGAGAAAATGGTTTTTCAATCTAAGAGGATTTGTAATATATAACACTGAATAAATAACAAATTCCTAATTAATAAACAATGCTCGTAGCAGATAAAACTACTAAAATCTATATAAATTAAAGCGCTATCTTCTAGTCGTTCGCCTTGTAGTTGTTTCCATGTTGCATCACTTACCTTCTGAAATTTCTAATTCCCTCCCTTTTCTACTTCATCGTCCATTTGTTGTCGCCCTCCCTCGGGTCCCAACAGAAGGAAAAAATAAAGGATTTTTTCATTATTTTATTTTTAACGAATTTTCTTGCATCATGGTACATTTTTTTTTCTTTTCTTGCAAGCTGTATTATGGTGCATTTACACACTGATAGATATATCAGGAAAATATGGTTTAATATATTATTTGCGAAGAGACTATGAACTGTATACAATGTACATAGCTGATAATCTTAACGTTCGTGGATTTTGCAGGCAGCTAGTTTAAGAATTGCTGAGCAATATCTTCAGGCCTTTAGTATGATTGCAAAGGAGGTAAACCATGGGCCTTTATAATATTTTGTAATCCGATCGTATTTTAAGTCGACAATTTATACGGAAGACACCATTATTTGTGCATTGATTTCTTCTTTCATTAATCTAGGGAACAACAATGCTGCTTCCAGCAAGTGCTTCTAATCCTGCCAATATGATGGCTCAAGCCCTCACTATTTACAAGAATTTAATAGGCAACAATTCTGGCAGTGGACTGCCCGAGGTTTCACAAGGTGGATCAACTGATGAAAACAAGAACAAAGATCCATCTTGGACTACTGGCGATGAGAGTTCCACAGGTGCTACACCTGCTGCTGCTGATCGTCCTAGAGAACCAGTTTTTTCGCTACAAAGCCCGAAGAAGGATAACTAACTGATTCAGCATCCAATTTCAAAAGGTCCTAAAGGTCGTTTTATTATGTTGATTTTATGGGCTAGAAAGAATGCCCAAGAACTGACAATCATTTAGAGTTGGTGTAGTAGTCTTTTTGAGGAGGCAGTCCTGTAAGTGTAGAAAATGTGTCAAATATGAGATTCCGTATACATTTTACTCGGAGGTGCCCACCCACAGTTGCAAATCTGAAACATAGCTTCGCCATTTTTACTATAACAATTGCATCTTTGTAGATGTCGAGCATGCCAATTTCAATAAAATGGTACCTATTGTTATGGTCCTAGTATTGAGCATTTCTTTCTTGATAATTTTGAAGATTTCATTCAACTATAGGACAAAATTTAACAGCCGACGGCATGGCAATTCTTAACATAACTAATCTCAATGCAGATAATGACAATGCTAAGACACTTGAAAGAGAAATTTCAAGATGAATAACACAAAATTAGAGAAAGAATCTAAATCATATTTAAGCACTCCAAGAATATCAGTCATAATATGTTTTGCTCACGTACAAAATATAATAATAAGCTCGTAGAATATACAAATATAATCGAAGAATCCGAATAAAATGTAACCTCAAAAAAATTACAGCAGCCCAAACAACACGAAGATTCCCAGCAATATGAGCCAAATCATGTGAACCAGCAACAGGGCCTGGCCCACCGGGCTCGACCCGCCATTGCCTACCTCACAAAACCCCAATTTCCTCACGGGCGTCCCCGCGCAATGAGCATCTGCGCAGCCGCACCAGTAGGTCACCCCATCGGAGCCGCATACCGGATCTGGTCGGAAGCACTTTACGGGGCAGAAATCAGGTTTCAAATTTGCGGAGCAGAGATTTCCATCTTCTTCTTGGTCGGAGGGTAATTTGAGGAAATTGGGGCTTGATCGGACGGTGGGTAGGAAATGGGTGGTTAATACAACGATTAGGATGAAAATTGGGTACGACTGTGAGGGTTTTCTGATGAACAATTGCATTTTTGGCTTGTTTGGCGAGCTTTAACGGAATTAAAGCTCGACGTTAATTCTCGCTCTTGGGATTTGCAGGATTACAGGCCAAATTTAATTTACTGAACTTTCCTGGTTTGGAGAATTGAAATATGAAAGCCCTAGTTTGAAAATCTGGCTTCTTTGTCTTTGGTGGTTTGGGGGTTTGAAGGAATAAGAGGAGAATTTTCAATTAAGTAAAGGGCAATTTCTTGTTTAAAGGGACGACTGACCTTTTCCTTCTTCCAACGACGGAAGAATGAATAGAAACTTTACATTAAATTATAAATCTCTCGTTTACATAACAAAAAAATTGGGGAAAAAAAAAATTGTGGGTAGGCTCCCTAACTTTTCAGATAACTTGATTTTGGGTTTATAACCTTCAAAAATTAGGTTCTGAATCACCTACAGAAACTATTAGGCCCCATATGATATCTATAATTTTCCATGGAAAATATTTTCCATTTTCCCTTGTTTGATAGGCAAATTTTCCGTGGAAATTGTTTTTCCCCCCAATCCCCATTTTCTTGGTTTTCATGGAATTTGTTTTTTCACCACTTTGGTGGGGAAATGGTTTTCCATAGGGGCGGACCCAGAAAATTTTTCCAGTGAGGACGGTATTAGTAATAGTAATAAAAATTTATAATACAAACATTATACTAATATCTTACAATTGTTCTTTACGAGTTTTTATATTTTGTACAATCGTCTTATTATCAATTAAAATTGAAAATATAGTCGTTATTGGGTCTGACTCGTCTAATAAAATTCAACAATAACGACTAATTTTTCAATTTTAATCCGATTTTAATCTCTACCGAACACGCTCTTAATGTATAAAAAATGATCATATTATAATCGTATCAAATTTGATGTACATATACGTAGTAAGATTGAATATTTACAGACATGCCCAATCATAATCATTGATCAAAACAATTAAATACATATGTATCAATATTTCTTCCTGTGGGTATTGACAGGTACGCCACCGGACCAACTTTGCAGATAAAATTGGTTGTACCCAGCAAAGCCCATGAATTAACTGGGGCCCTGTACTACCAGAGCCAGAGGCGCCCTTATAGGTGGGGGGACCTTTGTAATTCTTCTGTTTTTTTTTTTTTTTTTTTTTAATCAAAAGGCTTATAGAGAAAGTAATATTAGATTAATTTTTTAATACTCTTTTAGTCGCCATAATATTTTTAAAGAATTATTTAAATATATTTAAAAATAATTTCATATTCTCGTAAATATCTTTTAACATTTTAAATGAATCTTGAATAATGTATGACGAGATGAAATTATACAACAAATATGATTTTAAATATTTTAATATTAATTCAATTTTTTATCGAACATATCATGTCGATAGAAACAAAGGTGAAAAAAAATCTGGAGTTCGAAACCCTTATTTACAAAGTCTTTTGGTCATTATTATGTTTTCAGAACTCATATTTTGTTTCCCAAAATTCTTTTAGTTACACTATTACATTCAGCCCCTTTTGGTTGTGGTTAAAAATTGTAAATCACATGCAATGTATAATTAAAATTAAATATTGAATTTAACTTAATTTTTGAGGTACACTAGAGAACCTAATTTTGTGACCCAAATTTGGAATTTTCAATCATTGATACAATTTTATCAACTGATAATGACATTACAATTATCTGCCATCCCATGTTAGGACAAAATAATTGAATGGGTGGCTTTAGAAACCAAATTTTCTCCATTTTGGAACTATTTGAATGGAGCACAAGAGTACCCACTGCATAATCCTGTGGTGCTGCTGTAGGGGAACAAAGAAACGGGTCGACTCTGTGGCAACTCGGGAATTGGTTTCTCAACATTCAAATATTCAACCACTTGTTCCATACTAGGCCTCCCTTTGTTGTCATTCAAGGTACACAATAACCCGACTTCGAAAACCAGAATAGCCTGATCTGGGTTCACGACCAAACCCATATTCCTATCCACCAACTTCACCTTCTCATCTCTCTCGTGCAAGGCCCATGCCAAGTCTAACAAGTCCATCTCACCCGGTTTTGAACTCCTTCTCCGACCCGATATAACTTCAAGTACAAACACTCCAAACTCGAAAATATCCACTTTCTGACTCACTAATGCCTCAAACCGAGTTGACTCAATCGACGGTAAAAGAAACCCGAAATCACCCAGCATAGCTCTGAAACTTACATCAAGAAAGACACTGCTTGTCTTCACATTCTTATGAGCCAATTCCTTGGAATGAAGATAACTCAATGACTCAGCCACATCTTTAACCACCCGGAACCGACGAGTCCATGACAAAACTCCTACACCGTATAACCACTTATCAAGACTGCCATTCTGAATATAATCATACACAACTATAGTTTCTCGATGATCAAAGCACCACCCTCTGATTGGAACCAGATTCGGGTGGCGAATTTTACTAATGGCTTTGATTTCTTTATGCATTCGTCGTTTATCCAATCCACGTGAAGTGAAAAACTGGCCGGAAAATCTCTTCACAGCTGTGTTGCAGCCGGTCAACATGGTGGCTTTATATGTAACACTCCTATTATCACTACCCAGAATCTGTAACTCGCCAAAACATCTTGTA
Organism: Fraxinus ornus; assembly: GCA_903798235.1. Taxonomy (NCBI): domain Eukaryota; kingdom Viridiplantae; phylum Streptophyta; class Magnoliopsida; order Lamiales; family Oleaceae; genus Fraxinus; species Fraxinus ornus. Next base: position 16,579 of record CAIGRF010086091.1, read on the forward strand.
GCAGAAGAAATTTCTGATATTGTGAATTTTCGGGGCTTGTTTGGCGGCCTTGGACGCTGCTTTTTTTCAGTAAGCACCATAATGTCATCTTTATTCCTCTCTTTTCGTTTCCCACTGAAATACAGATTAACCAAAATAGCCAAAGAAAGTATAACTACAGCTAAGAAAATCAAGAAACTAGTAGGGGTTTTCTTGTGGGAAGCTTCATGATTTTCACTGTTTTGAACTGTGATTTTACCTTCACATGTTTCTGGTGAAGGAACTCGTAGATTGGCTTGACTTATAGAAGTGAAATTCCAGGACAAAATGTTGTGAATTTGTGTGTGATTTCCAGTCGAAGCTGAGAATCCAATGAACATATATTCATTCAAATAAGGTGAGATATCAAGATTACCAGAATAAACAGGTTTAGAAGGATGTTCATTGCTATCTTGTCCGAGGTAGATGTCTATATATTTCTTCTGTCCATCATAAGATATCCACGCTCTGTGTATTAAGCCATCTTTGAGATAAATTCCCACGTCTGATGCGTTGATGGCCGTGGTCGAAACTATGCTTCCCAAATTGATTCCAAGATGGTTGTCGTTCAGGTCCCCGAACTCGGGGTTCTGACGAGTGTCGAATTCAACACCCACGGCTTTGTACTCCTCGTCACATGCATCGTTGAGCATACCAAGCCATGCACCAGGTCGTCCCACTGTGAACTCGTCGGGAACTATAATAAAGGTTAGGCCACTGCCACCATCCTGGACGCTCAAATTAGAGCCCCTCAAGGGATTAGAGTTGGAAATGTTTGAAGGACTTTGGAATTGGAAGGAGAAGGTAGTTTCGAATGAGGCCGGAGTTCGACTGACCGGATCGAAAAGGCGAACAAATGAAGAGTAGATTGCCCTTCCCGCTAGATGCTTAAGATCATTTTCAACTTTTGGATCAGGTATTTGGATAAAGCCCTTTTCGCTTGAAATTGCTGCACTTCCTAAAAGTGAGACATCTGGGCTGGTTCTTGGATAGTTTGAGCTGAAATCACGAAATGAGAGATGTTTTGTCACGTTAATTACAGGTTTATTGTTAAGATTTTCCTGTGATGAATCGACAAGATTTGGATACCAGACGAAGGGCAGGAGGAAAAAGAAAAGAATGGCTGATAACATGGATAAGAACGAGCAGAAACCCATAAGGCAAAATTTGCTCAATAGAGAAGAATGTTGTAGCTAAAAAGAATTTGGAGTCCGGCAATATATGTCAATGTGAAGATCATATATTTCCATGGTCCAGTTGAATCCAAAGGTAGAAAATTTAAGATTGGATTCGTATGTCGTCTGTCTACACTACAAAGATATATTATCTACCCACTTGCTAAAGAATTATCAGCCTCAGACCCTACAAAAACAAGCACAAATCATTTGGGTGGGGTTTAATGAAGTAAATGCCATCATTAAGACAACTGAGAGCGACCGCTATGTAAACTTCCAAGTTTTACATGCCTAGAAATAGAGGTGTCAATTCGAGTGGTTCGGGCCGAGTCGGCTCGTCAACACATGAGCCCGATAACGACCCGCCTAAAAAAAAGCCCGCCCGCTACGAGTTTCGGGTCGACCCACAATTTTGGACTACAACTCAGGCCCGCCCGCTGATCTATCCTGGTCGAGCCCATGCGATTCACAGGTCGTGTTTTGTTCCCTTTTGGCCCGTATGATTGTATAAATAAAATTATAAAAATATAGAATTTTTCATATTTATAGCAAAAAATATTTTTTTTTTTAAATGTAAACTAAGAATTGAACAAAATGATAAATTCATATTTATACCAAGAAATGTTTACATA
>CAIGRF010086106.1:0-13037 GCA_903798235.1 Fraxinus ornus
GCCTTCTCAGTCGAGATCTCTGCCGATGACCCTTCCAATCCCCTTTCGCAGTTCTTCAAAACCAGGTAATAGGACCATTTCGATATTTCATGTAATTTGGTTCAAAATTGAGGTTGAATAGGATTTATGATTTGTTGATCAAAATCCCTACTGCCCATTTTTCGTCAACTCTTGTTACCGTGTTAGATTGTTTATTATTATTTTTCTTAATGTATAGTTGGAATTGCTGATTTGGTTGTGTATATGGTTATTTTCACGGTTAAACAAATTCTCAAAAGAATTAAGATTGAATGGTCATGAATTTTTTAGATTCTTACTTTGATTGAAAGGGTTCTACATAAGTAGACTATATTGCATTCTTACGTCAATGCTACATGTTGAATTGGTTTGCTCTTATTCTATCAGAAAAACATTTAATTTTTTAGAAAATATTGGGTTCGATTTAGGAGGGTATCATTTTTCAATGGAGCTATTTATATAAGTCCGAATCAAAGTTAATGTATATTAGTTAAATGTTTTAGAGTAGCCAAGAATTTTTGTTTTACTTGGGTGCATCTTGTATACTTTAGCTTGTTCATGATCATTTGACCCAAGGAATTGGTCGATATTAGGCCTGGAGTTACATCAGGGATTATGCTGGGGGCAGTAACACCGCCGGGGCTGATGATTTCAAGATTAATACAAGTTTCAAGGTTGGTGTCATTACATGAAGCTGCAGTTGAAGGTATGCCTTTGCTATCTTAACTTGGAAGTTGTTTGGAGTTAGAATTGGGTTAACTGCTCATAACTCTGTATTATTATGCTTTTGAGACTTTATATGGACATGCCATTAGATAATTAGATACACGGAAAAATGTTTGATAGCATAGGGAAGTGGTCTGACACATTCATTCCGTGTTTTCACAAGCCTACATATGGAATATAGCTGCAAATACATCAATTCAGTTTAACCTAATGATGTTTTTCCATAACAACCATATGTTATTTCCCTCTGCAGTGGTTTTCTTGAAAGCGAATGTAGTTTAGCTGATTCTTTGTTTCATTTTAATTTTCTGCAGAGCTAGAATATCTGAATTTGCAATATTGGGCTGCATCAGCCGTTTGCTTTGCCGTGTTACTTTTTGTCTGCTTCATTCTTCGACTTCATCACAACAATGCTAGCTCTATCCGTTCTCTCTTTAATCGGGACACAAAATTTGGTGTTGCGTGCATGGCCTTGTTCATAGGAATATGTTGTAATTCATTTTTCGGGAAATCATATGGTGGTAAGTGAAAGAATCTCTTTCTATTTTCATACTTGCTCCAGCATTTAATTCGTTATCAATTTAAATTTCGAAAACGTGGAAAGTTTATTTACTTCCTTTGGGCGTTTCTTATAAGTTTGTGAACATTTCTTTACTTCATTATATATCCAATTTGTCAGTCAACAACATATGATTAATGATTTAATTTTGCTCAATTTGCTCCTCTTACAGGGCTGTCCGCTACTTTGATGTTCTTATGGGTGCTCTTTCATGGATTAGTAGCGATTTACTTAATTCGGAACATTCTTCATACTTTTCCAGCATGTGTTTCTGTTGGTAGGTCATGTTGCTATTTAAGCTTTATTGCTGGTGCTCTGTCATGGATCGTAGAGTTCAACTTAATTTAAAACATTGTTTTAGCACGTGTTTCTTTGGTAGATCATGTTACTATTATTTAGGCTTTATTACTTGTTTGATGGAGTCTGTATTTAAGAGGACAAGAAAGAACCTGGAAGAGAAATTTTGTTTTGTTTTAACTCATTGTACAGATACTTATGTTATCCATTTGATTTTAAGGCACAGTCCTTGTTTTGTCCCATTATTTCCAAAATAAATTTATTTTCGACTACAAATATTTCAATAAAATAATATTACACGCAAACCTAAATTTTTTCCTTATTTCTTAACAACACATTCTCCATCAAATCACTATTCCAAAATGCATTTGTGGCAAAAAATGGGGCTCAAACAAGCTCATAGTATTGTGATTTGGTTTGGTTTTACCAAATAGTTTTTGTTCTCTCAGAAATTATGTTATTTTTCTCTTGTCAGGGGAAGGGCTTCTGGTCACTGCTGGCTTTGTGATCTATTTTGGGGACATGTTGTTCTACACTGCTTCAAAGGTTAGTATAATGTTATGTTTGCTCTCTCTATTATATTGCAAATTTATTCAATATTTTGCTAATAGTAATTTGTTACCAAACAGATCCCTGGATATCGGGCATTATCCAAGTTAGTTGTTCTGGAAAATGGCATCAAGAGGGATGAGATACGCATAATTATTCAGGTAATGTTCTGTGTGTTTCAACAAGTATTCATTCCATAGTTTTTTTCCTCTCTGAGTGGAGAACTAAATTTTATATTTACATTAATTGGTAATTTCCTTCCCATTTCGTGCAGGGCATGACTCTTGGCCTACTTCTTTTTCCTGTTTTCTACAGATATGTTATCAAAATTTGGCAATGCTCTGCTAGCTCATCTAGCTCTCGAGACATGTCGAACCATGAGATCAGAAGATCCTTTGTTTTCTGTGCTTCACTTGCATTTATGTTGGCTGTGGCTGTTCCATCATGGATGCAATTTGTCCATGATTTTCAAATGCACCCTCTGTTGTGGTACACTCAATTTTTTTTCAATCTGTTGCCAATTACTGCTCTGGCTGCTCTCTACTTTTATCAAATTTCCTGATGTGAAGAACAGAATTTAGTGTTGCCATATTAATTCTTATTTGGTTTGGTAACTTAGTTTTGAGACTTATGGAAAATGATTCTTGTAAGTTGAATATTTTGGTGCTGTCAACTAAACAAGATGGAAGGGAGAGTTTTGGGAAAGAAAACAGTCAGTTCTTGACAATCATATGGTAAAGTCATAAGAACACATAAAAAATATAATGAGGATGAAGTTTGTAATTTATGGAAGGGATCTGGATTCATTTATCAAATAGACTGTTTAATCTATATGTATCAAAATTAAGTTATATTTTATATGATCTCTTATTTTAAATCCAATTATAGGTGATCTTTTATCATGAAGTCACTGTGCTAGCACTAGGTATTGGTGTAATGGTGTTAAAGGGGTTTTAATGAGAATATACAAATATGCTAAAAATATCGCAAGGCTAAGGGGTAAATTAACTTCACTTTCAGTTATACCGGAAAATCCCTTTTATTGATCACTAATCTATCTATGTGGCACATGATGTGCTATAAAGTGACAAGGCCAATTATATGTAGGGATATTAGATCCACTTAATTGGTCCTATCATTTAATGTCACATCATGTGGTGATCATCTCTAATGGAGATAAATAGCATTGTTCTTTGTAAAACTGGCATGTTAGTAGTTTTTTTTTTTTTTAAAAAAAATTTCATTCTTACATCATTCCTTGTAAGTAGACAAGCTGACCAGTGCAAAGTTGATCAATCTAGGGAATCTGGAGTTTCATGACAAATGTTTTCTTTTTTGTCTGCGTGCTTGTGTTCAGTCTATTGTTGGAGATAAAAAGCTAAGTTGAATGCGAGACTAATCAAGAAACAGTCTAATTTCCCAGCACAGAGAACAACATGGCAAAATAGCAACAGTAGCTTGAAGTTCTGACCTAATCCAGCTGCTATTTCTTATTGTTATTGTTTTTGTTGGGGGTACTAATGGTATATTGGGACCAAGAAAAATAAAGGAAAAAGAATCCAAATATTCACCATTGAATTTTTCTTATGAAACATGTATCTTATCGAGTAGAGATGTTGTGATGTATATAAATGTAAACTAATTACCTTTAGCATATGTTTGCAAGTGTTTATACAGATAGAAACTAGTGGTGGATAAATGAATAATACTTGTGAATTCCACAAAATATGTGGATAAAAAATGGTTTGACTTTTAGCATAAACACTTGCCAAAAATAATCTTAGATACAAATTACATGAAGCCTTACAAGTTAAGCATGTATGAGACTACGATGGTTATGAATGTCTATTAGGATCTTGTAAATGCAAACTAATTACCATCTTTAGATGCAAATTCTATGAAGCCTTAAAGTTTAAAAAACATACGACAAGATGAGGCAAGGAGAAGGAAAGTGTCGTATTGTTTTGATGAATATCTATAAAAAAGACTTTAAATTAGAATTATTTCTTCATGAATATCTATAAAAACGACTTTAATTCAGAATTATTTCCATACCTGTCTTGGGTTGGTATGGCATTTGATCATCCTCATTTTAAATAAGGCTTACTTAGAAATCTAATGCAATTTCCTTAAAAATGAATATAGCAGTGAAATCTATGGAGTTAATGCCCCATCAGATAAGTAGTATTGCTAACCTTTCGCAGAGTTTGCAGATAGGAATGTGAATTAGCAAACCCTTACTTTTCTTAATCCTCCAGCCTGAAAACTCAAGTGAATAGATTGGAAAAGCTTTGTACTGCTAATGTTTCTATTGGTGGTGGTACTAGTATTACTATGTTTGAACTTTTATCCATTCAATGGCGCTGATCGTTATTCTGAGTGGATCTGCATCAGGCCCCTTCTTGACTTATGGCAAAGGTCTCCCTGAGAAAGAATAAAAATGCAACATTTTTCAAGAAGTTCTCTTAACATTGAAATTCTTCATTTAGAATATCAATAGATATATTCACTGATAAATATTTTCTTTTGACAAATGATCCTTATTTAATTTTCATGCTTTTATTCTTTGATAATATAACTATTTTCCATCTTTACATATATTTTTCAGGGTATTTAATTTTGTTTTCTCTGAACCACTCAAGAGACTGTCTCTATGTGTCTATTGGGTAGCTGTTATATATGTTTCAGTAATACGGTTCTACAACATTTCGAAGAATAGTACGATTGAGAGAATTCTTCTTCGCAAATACTACCATCTTATGGCTGTTTCAATTTTTGTTCCTGCACTTATTTTCCAGGTAATTTGAGGTTGAAAGGACTTTGAGGTTACTGTGCTGTAATTTGACTATGTTTCTGGAAATATATTTGATGGTGGATTTCTTTTCCAGCCAAAGTTTCTTGATCTGGCTTTTGGTGCAGCTTTGGCAGTCTTTCTCATGTTGGAAATTATACGAGTAAGTTCCTAATGAAGTAAGTCTAGGTTATTACTTACTATTTAGTATTTACTAAGATTGTGTGGGTAAGAGTTATGTGAATTTTTTTTTAATCTTCCTGCATTTCAACTTGTAAATGCTGCAACTTTACCGAAATATCTACACATTGTGAACTCTGAGCATCATGCATTTGATCTTCTTATACTGAAATGATTTTAAGACATGATTATATTTGTGGAAATCAAAGTATTGCAATTTTATCCTTTGTTTCAGTGGCAAAATCCGGATTCTTAAATGTGAATTTTTGTTTTGTTTGGTTATGGTGTAAGAGAAGTACGATAAAACAAAGGAATGTAAGGAGTTAGAGACTCTTCTCTTCCATATAAAAACTGGAGAATATTTGTTTTACTCCAGCCTCTTGACTAATATTGTTACTTTCTTTCTCCTTCCTTCTCTAAATTGGAATATAATGTTGCTCAACGCTTGATGTTGAAATGATTGAGTACTTATTTCATTTAGTGTGATGGATCACATTTGATTGGTATCCCCTTTTATCACCTATTATGGGTGTTGTGGCCTTCTATAGTCTTTGATTAATCAGAAAATCAGTGAAATTTAAGATTATGCTTGGGAGTGATTATAAGTTGTGGGTCATATGGAATGCGTGAATAATAAGTGGGTAGTAGTTGTGGGTCTTACGAAATCTGTGGATAAAAATTATGTTTGACCACGTGAAATTATAATTAAGCTTTGTAAAACATGCACCAAAAAAAGAATCGGGTATAAAAGTTTTAAAATGTACGATATGTAGAAAAAATCTTTCAGAGTCCAAAGAAATGAACTTCAAAAGAAAGGGTCAAGTGTTCGATTACAGTTTGACCACCATCACGCACACAATCGTTCACATTTAAGCACAATTATATATTTCATATAATATGATACTCTCTATTCATAATAGAATGTCTTCATTTGAATTAGCATGGAGTTTCCGCCCAGGGTTGAAAAAGTGAAATCTTGGTGCAAATATTATTCTTAATCTTAAAAATAGTGGCCAAGAATATCATTATACATTCTTTAAGCAAGGGATAGTATATTATTTTAGAAAAAAATGTTGTTTCCCAGACTATACTAGAAGGAAATGAGGTCATTCAAGCTTTGAGGTAGTGTGTTTGAATGTTACTCAATCAACGTTCAATTGTGAAACAATTTTTTGGATTGAATAGTCGAATAAAATAGTTTGTCATGTTCAAGATTTGGTACTTACCCTGTCAAACGCCTCTTAGTATTGAACACAAACAGAAACAAGAAGAAAAAGATTGAGAAGAAGTGAATGTAAATTTAATTACATATTCATCAAAATTTGAAGTATGAATATACTGATAAGAGTTGTTTTAAAAAATTTTGCCGGTAAAAATAGGTAAGCATGGACCTTAAAATGGGGAAGTGCAGAAATTTACACTAATAAATACAAGGTTGTGTTTTACATATCACTTTAGTCACTTGTAATGGTCTAAACTTGTATTGTAAAGAAATTCTGATTCAACCTGTTGGATGTGAATTGAGGGAATTTTTGTCACATAATACCCAAATCAATCTATGACAACTCCTGCAGACCAAAAGAAAAACATATAAATGCACATTAAAGCTTTTCTCTGCCATTAAGAAAAATCTTTGTGCCCTAGATCCTTCTGAAATCTGTCTTCTCTTCTGTATATTATTTAATTTTTTGCATTTTCTGGCAAAACTTGACTAGCTTTGATTCTCGTGGCAGGTATGGAGAATTTGGCCTTTAGGACACCTTGTTCACCAATTCATGAATGCTTTTACTGACCATCGTGATTCTGATTTGCTTATTGTCAGGTGTGCAATTTGTTTCACTCAATGTATGTTGTGTTGTACCACTTGTTTCTTGAAGATATTGACTGTTTGCTTCCCCAATCTTCATTATGCAGCCATTTTTCACTCTTACTGGGATGTGCACTTCCTATCTGGCTATCTTCTGGTGTTACTGATCGTCCACTTGCACCCTTTGCTGGAATTCTGAGCCTTGGTATTGGTGATACAATGGTAAATCTCTGGTATTCTTTCCTGGCAACTTCCTATTTATCTCTTTGAATGCCCTAGAATTCTCAGGTGCTTCAAGCAGTTTTTACACAAATGTTGAAATGTTTTCACTGAGGTGGAATTCTGAGTTCAATGATCATTTTCTGAAAGCATGTGTAGTTGAGCTTGTATCTTCTGTGATCAACTGGAGAAGAAACTGTGAAAACCATGCGCTAGAGATTCACTATTTTCTAATGGATGCTTGTGAGGTTGCTAACACATTCGGAGAGAGAGTCTCATGGTGTCTAAAATTCATTTTGCATTTACTGCAGGCATCAATGGTCGGCCACAAATATGGAGTCATCCGCTTGAGCAAAACTGGCAGTATGATTTTTCATTTCTAATTCGTTATTACTTACTTTCCCTTTGGTTCAACTCATTTTTTACCTTTCCTTACAAGTCATCTTTATTGACCTTTTCTAGAGAAGACAATTGAAGGAACTGCTGCTGGCATAACTTCTGTTTTGGCTGCATGCTCCGTTCTACTTCCACTTCTAGCCTCAACTGGTTACATCTTCACTATGGTCTTTCTCTCGCTCTCTCTGGGTGTGCGTGTGTTCATGTTTGTAGACATAGACTCATGGTTAAATTTTTAGTTCATGCATTTTTCTCACTTCTTTGTCCTTCATTTTTGCAGCACTGGTTCTCACTTATATTGGCAGTGACTACTAGTGGTCTGTTGGAGGCCTACACAGCACAACTGGACAATGCCTTTATACCTCTCGTTTTCTACAGCCTTCTCTGTCTGTAAAATGCCAATTGCACCAAGCTTGTAACATATGAATTCTTGCTCACCTGTTGCTCCAATGTGTCTTGTAAATATCACAGGCCTAACTTATTCAATAGTCCATACAAAGATGAAACTTTTTGAGTTCTAATAGTACAAATAGGTTTTGTAACACTTCTTTTGTTTTTTTTTAATCAGCTTTGATGTTGTAATAGCATCCTAGTGATACCGGGAAAGAATAAATCCTGAATCGTAAATAGTGAATTAGGAGGATTTTTGTTAAATGTAGAGACATGGAGCAAAATTTATACTTGTCAATAAATCTAGATGGATTGATATCGTGCATTCCGGTTTCTCGTGTTATCTGTTATTTGTGAACCTTTTTATGTATAGGATTTGATATTTAGGATGTGTTTGAACCACATTATTTGAAATAGTAGATTGATGGAAAATGTGTAGTTGAAAAAGAAGAAAAAGTTATTGATGCAATGGAAAATATTATTTTATTGAAGAATGTGTGATTGAAAATGAGTAGAAAAATAAAAATGAAAATTTTAATGTGGCTCAAACATGGATTTATAATAAGATGTCTAGTTGTAATAAGTTTTATTTTATTATTTATTTTAATATTTTATATTATTTAGAATAATTTTTTTTTCCTTGATTGTTTAGAATATGATTTCTAATTTCTTTTTTATTACGATTTTTATTTATTTTCTTTTAGAATTTAATTTTTTTATATTAATAGAATTAGGGAATAGTTTTGTCTATAAATGCAAAAACACTGTACAATTTTGAACAATAATAAATTATTATTCAATATATACAGTATATGACTTTTCAAATATTGTTTTTATTTATTAGATAATTCTTATTACAAGAATTTCACACAAGGCTTCCGCACCAATTTTGGATGTATTGAAGTCGTTGGTTTTGTAGTTGAATGACATGCTAACGTAAGTCGTTGATATTGTGATTACCAAAGCAGTGAAGAAAGGGAGATTCCTGTCCTCTTTTTGCTGAGATGCTGCATTGATATTGTATTGCAATAGAACATTTTATTGATGGATTCGTTCTCACATATTAATTTTAATTTTTTCTGTAGGTAGATGAGACATTTCTGTTGCATTCATTAAACCTCTAAAGTAGGCATGTGAGATCAGACTATAGAGATTAGTACGTGTTGCACTTAGTTTCATTATTTTATCCATACACAAAGAAAATACATATGAAATAAAGAATTGTGTGGATTCAACATCAATTAAATTATATACAAGCGGATTGACCAAAGATAGAAATATAACGTAGTCATATCAAAATTCGATGATTCTTCTACATCTTGTCAAGTCGTTGCAAAGACTTTACACTGAACGGTCCTACACAGTCTTTAAGTTTAATTTAACTATTCAGAAAAATGGGATTACTTTACATGGTTGGTTCTTGTTTTGTCATTAAGACGAAAATGTAGATATTTTTGATGAGGAGGGTGATGAGGAGATTGATTTATTGAATCCTTGGATCAACTAACGCCCTATTTCGATGAAACCAAGATTACTCCTGCAATGGATGAGAAAACAGTGATTGTAGAGATTCTTGATGCCAAGATGAAATAGCTTCATTTACTTGGGGGGTAAATGTCCTGCATCCCCAGAGGAGCGATGCAATTGGCAAAAGGATCTCAATTCTTACTAAGAATTTCTTGCTAAAGATTAACAGTAAGAATATAGTAAGTACATAAAATCTTTATTATTTGCTTAATTATGTATAACTTCTGCTGTTATAAGGGTGTTCAAAACTAGTCTAATCAAATCTGCATTGAGCATTCAAAATTTAGAAATTGTTTTTTTGCTCATGAAAAGCGTTAAATGAAATGTATTAGACTGATGTTGCGTAAGAAGCTTTATAAGGTACTGTCAACACGAAAGTGACACGAGATTAAGAGCAAATGCTAGCATTAGTTGACAACTTGTCATACAAACCTAAAAAAGTTCAATTAATACATGTTTTTTTTCTAATGATAGGGTACACTTGATTTATAAAAAGTGAACCATGTTGGTCAAAAAATGGAGGAAAAAAAATCCCAACTAGAATTTGGCAAAAAAAAAAAAAAGAGAAAGAGTAGGTGGAGCACGTGAACGCGGAGACCGAAAGTTACGAGTTCGAATCATTTGCCAACACTTCTTCGGTCGAGCCTGTCGCACCATGTTTGCCTAGTGCGGTTTACATCTCATGTGCTACACATGGAGCGAGGTTTACCCAGTGCGCACTCACGGATAGCGGCTGCAGATTCTTACGTAAAAAAAAAAAAAAAACCAATAAAAAAAATAGAAATAACTTGTACATTAATGCCATAGTTCAAGAATCGTCTACCTGGAAAACCCTAGTAGGATCACGAATCTATATACCTGCAAGTTGTAGATTTATAGCGGACTAGCGGTTAAATTTTTCTAGAAACATTGGCCATTCTTGTATGAAGGAATTGTAATTTCAAGTGGGGTTAGCTTAAAAACTTCTAATATGCAGCCTGAGCATTGTAACACAATGCAATTATCACCAAGATTCAAGGCTTCTCGAAAATTCTTGCAGTGACACAAGTCCAAGACTCGAAGTGAATTAGATGGACTGAATTTTACTTGTCTTTGTAGTCGGAAAGCAATAGGGACAAGTCAAAGTGACGTCTCATGGGAGCCTCATACTTAATTCACATGCACTGGTCTCCTATATCGACATCAAATTCAGGACAGTAAGTCTGTCCTCTCTCTTTCTCTTTCCGCTTTAGGGCTCTACCTTATCTCTTACGCGGCTTCGTACACTATATAACCTGGCTAACGTGCAGAGTAAAAGGTCATCGAATCAGTTATATATTGATAAGAAGAACAAATAGAAGCATGGCGAAGTGTAGAACAAATGGCAAGAAAAAGAATGGCATTGAAATGCTTAAAATAGTGGTAGAAAAGCTACAGAAAAGTTTACTCTTAGGCGGGAAGAATTCTTCTGATTTGGATGAATTTGACGAAGAAATGAGAGAGTCGAAGAACTTGCCGAATGATGTGAAGGAGGGACATTTTGCAGTGATTGCAGGGGATGATGATGAATTGAAGAGATTCATTGTGCCGTTGAGTTATTTGACTCATCCATCATTCTTGAGGCTATTGGAGCAAGCTGCTGAAGAGTACGGGTTTGATCATGAAGGTGCACTCACCATTCCTTGCCGGCCAAGCGAGCTCGAACACATACTCGCGGAGCAATGGGTGGAGCAGAGGGATTCTAGGTTTCTTGTCAACTGGCCGCGGGGCTCATGCAGGAAGACAATGCTCAAGAGCTGTTAATTATGTTTATTCCGTCCAAAGATTTCGATTTGTTCTCTAACATCTATTGTATAGAAATCAGCGCCAGGAGTAAAAGGAACAACTATCAATGCTACTATAACATATTATCGATGTTTAACGTTGATATGAAGAGTCTCGAACACAACAAAATCTTCCTAATTTGGCATTTATATATACCAATTCTTAATTTGTGTTTGAAATATATGCTACTTGAGATAAAAAATAAATTAGTATGTGATGCATTAATCGTCACAAAAGTCGATTAATGATAAAGTCTACTGGGGCGTCATGTATTCGAGTTTCTCAAAAGAACAAATTTTGATATTGATTACCATATTAAAAAATCATAAAACTTTATACTTTGAAATATTCAAAATACTTCAACTAGCTTATTGATGCTAAATCTGGCTTTCAAGCATAATTCAATAATATTATACAGAAGCTATAAGGAGGTCAATTGGAGAACAATAATGAAATAAATTAATAGATCAAATAATCACTTACGAAATTATGTCAGTGATTACCGATAATATCACAGTAGGTGTTTCTAATTGAAATCAATATCTTTGGATGATTCAGACATACTTACCCACTTTAATTTCATTGATAATTATCAACACACATTCATTAGCCATCACGACAACCATTATAAACATCAATTCTCTTTGCTGCCACCCTCCTAAAAGCATGCTTACGATAAAGGGGGAGGGGAAGATTTTTTTGGCCTTTTTTATTCACGTGTCTCACATGAGCCGCACTCCGATGTGAGTATATGTCAGCTTCTTTCCAGCAAATTTTTTTTTTATTTCTATAGACATTTCCTAAACATAAAAGTAAATTTTGTGTGGGAAACATTGGAAAAACAATAACTTCAATATTGAGATTGAGATGATATGATATTATTTTGTTATTTCAGAAAAGAAACGTTCTTGTCACAATGATTTTCCTTTTGAAATGAGACATTTTACAAAAATATACATAGCGAATTATGCCAAGTATATATTTTATGAAAAATTGCAGCCGAGGTACTAAATCTTTTAGTTAGTTGCAAACTTTGTCAAAACCTTTCATTTGTAATACCCACGGTACCAAATCTTTAAAAAAAATCGTAGCCCAAATCCAAAATAACGGTTTTCGTTAGTTTGACCCAAAAAACCGTCAGTTGACCCAGAAATTAAAAATCTAATAATTTTCTTCAAATAAGAATCATAGGATAATGACATTTTGGATATAATACATTTCTCTTTTATTTCAAAAAAATTTAAAAACAAAACCACAACCCCCACCCCCACCCCACCCAACCCAACACAACCCCCATCTCCTTCTTCCCCAACGCCAATACCTCCAAAATCGCAGCCCACGATACCCATCGCCACCATTTGCTTCATTCTCTCCCAATCTATTACTTGAATTCCTTAACAGTGAATGAGTTTTCTTGTCTTGCATTGCCGACATGTTAATCTTTCCGGTCAATCCATTAAGAGACTTGCAGATTGGTCTTCGGGGTCTCAAACTCCATGTCTTGGGTTCTTCTTCATTAACAGTGAATGAGTTTTCTTGTCGTGCATTGCCTACATGTTAATCTTTTCGGTAAATCCATTAAGAGACTTGCAGATTGGTTTTCAAGGTCTCAAATTCCATGTCTTGGGTTCTTCTTCATTGTTATGCGTTTTACCCTCCTCATTAAAATCACCATCCTTGTCAAGATTATTGTTGATCTTTTGTGGTTCTTCTAGTTGATTTTTCTTCCAATTCATTTTATGGTTTCTTAATTATCTAAAGTTTCAGAGACTCTC